>JAECUM010002172.1:0-198858 GCA_016617855.1 Megalonaias nervosa
CTTCTTTGTATCTACTCGCAACATCAACGACAGTTAACGCATATCTATACGTGTATTGACGTCTACGTGTTTTAATGGTATCGTGTGGTAAAAATAAAATATCCGCTTGATGAACTTCATTAGGAACGCTAACATCAAAATGCGCATACTGAATTTTTTTAGGTGGACTTAGGAAGATTTGCCATATTGCCTGTCGTGCTAACCATGATACAGCAACATCACGTGAAACTTTTGCTGCTTCGGCGAGTTTACTAATCGCTGCTTTACCTCTCCAGAATCCTCTCGGGGAATAATAAACAGATTCCATTATGATAGTTATATAATTAATTACCAACCCCTAGCACTAGTTTACCTTTCATAGCAGTTTTTACTAGAAAGCTAGCGAGAGATTCTCTGAGAGATTTATTAGGTATAGAATTTAATGCGTGAATCAATTTCACATATGCGAGATGTCGTTGTTGCAAATCTTTACTTTTATACGCGACATCATGAACGTGACACGCTTGATCAATCTTATTTACTGGATACTCTCCTGGTTTTGGTTGATCTTGGTTATCGAGTCTGATATCAAGTCGAGTTCCTGGACCACAATAATTATATCCGGGTAATTGTTTCTCACCGGGGTATTTAGCCCATGGAGTTCCTGGTAATTTTCCTAACGAAGCAGCGATATCACCCCCACCTGTCTTTGTTGGAATAAATTTATATTTCTTGGTGCCACATTTCACACACTTACCTGTAAGTGCTCGTCTTTTATTTTTTGTTGTTATTGTCGTTAATTCGGTAGTATCGGTAGGTGCTCTGCATCGAACACAATATAGAATCATATTATTTATTTTATGGATGTAATTGACTTTTCTGCGACACGAAAACAAGAACCAGTAAAGCACCATCCAGCGCTTCCGAATTCTATCAGAATGATTATAATAGGCCCATCTGGAAGTGGGAAGACGCAATTACTGCTTAATCTAATAATACGATGGCTGAAGTGGGATAAATTATATTTAATAGCGCCATCTGTAGATGATCAGCGATGTTACGAAGTACTTAAAGATTTTAATGAAAATGCAAAATTGTTGCATGAAGACAGTGAAGTGATAGACTTTATTACTGATATTGATGAAGCGCCATCCGTAGATGATCTAGATGGATTCATTAATAATTTAGTAGTGTATGATGATGTTATGCTGGACAAACAATCAAATCCAGCTAGAATATTTTCACGAGGTAGACATAAAAACACGGACGTGATTTATGTTACCCAGAGATATACACAAATTCCAAAAGTAATCAGAGACAACTGCAATATTTTGGTTGTGTTCAACGGAGTTGATAATCATACGCTGCAAAATATTTATTATACTTGGTGTTCTGGGGACATGGACATGAACAAATTTAAAAATTTCTTTTCAAAAGCACAAGCTGCTCCCTTTGGTTTTGTAACAATAAATTTACATGATCCTAGGTCAAGATATCGTAACGGACTTGATACAATTTTTGGATAAAAACCATAGCAGCAGAGAGGGTAAATGACATACGTATGTGACCAGATTGTGAAAAAATCAGAAAAAATCTGGTCAATTAGAGAAGTTTTCATTATTAAGACAAAAAACTTTTTTTCAGCCTTCGTAGGAACCCTTAATTTCAAAAAATAAGGTCTCTAAAAAGTTGTAGGGTCCACCCTCTCTGCTGCTATTCCTGTACAAGAACATGTATACGTAACATGTCTGCCGTTCTCATGGATAATAACATAAAAATTATATCTATGAATGTTAGAGGCCTGCAAGGTTCAGTCTTTAAACGAAGGGACATTTTCCACTGGGTAAAACAAAAGAATGTATCTATAGTATGTTTGCAAGAAACTCATAGTACAAAGAACGATGAAATATATTGGGCTGAGTGGGGATACAAATGTATATTTAGCCACTGCTCTAGTAATAGTGCTGGGGTTGCAATACTTTTTAGAAATGCTTTCGAATTTGTAATTCATAGAGAAAGATGTGACAGTAAAGGAAGGTTTATTATTTTAGATATTACAATTAATGGCAACAGAATAACCCTCGTGAATTTGTATGGTTATAATGATGATAATCCTAGCTTCTTTAGAAAGTTAAAGGAGGAGATTTTATTTCTTGAGAACTCATCGATTATAATGTGCGTAGACTGGAATACTGTTCAGGACTTAGACTTGGATACTTATAATATTTTATATGACAAACACCAACAGTCTAGAGCAGTGATCCAAGACCTGAAAAACGAATTGGAACTAATTGATCCCTGGCGAAATTCGAATCAAGACTTAAAGATGTATACCTGGAGGCAAGAATCTCCCTTGAAACAAAGTAGATTAGATTACTTTCTCGTATCCGAAGACATTCATATAAATACAGTTGATGCGTGTATCTTTCCTGGATATAAGTCTGATCATTCAGCTATTGCTCTGAGTGTGGCTTTCTCAACGTGTTCAAGGGGAAAAGGATATTGGAAATTTAATGCCCAACTGTTGAAGAACAATGAGTATACTGATTTGGTCAAAAAGTGTATAGCTGACACTGTAAATGAATATTATGTAGGGGGACATAAAGAAGACTCCCTTCGTGTTTCTCTTTCCTGTAATGATCAAATGTTCTTTGAAATATTGAAAATGAAAATAAGATCTGAAGCTATATGTTTTTTTATTAAGAAAACAAAAGAGAAACGGGAAAAATTAAAGAAAATTGAACAGGAAATAATAGAAATTTATGGGGAGCTGTCGAATAACATAGACGGGGAAACTCTAGAAAATTTAGAGGAAAAAAAAGCAGCATTAGAGGAATCTAGGAAAAAATACATAGAGGGTGTTATCTTAAGATCTAAAGCCAGATGGTATGAATTTGGAGAAAAAAGCACAAAGTACTTTTTAAATCTTGAACAAAGAAATTATGTCAATAAGACAATAAAGGAAATTATTTTAGATGATGGGACAAAGTTATCTGATCAAATAGATATTTTAGAAGCCCAAAAACCGTTTTATATGGAATTGTACAAAAGTAGAATTGTTCAGCTTGATGACAAGAAGACTCGAGAAACTCAAAATAGATTATTTAACCAAAATAGAGCTTTTAATCCCAATATTAAACTCAGTCAAGAGTAAAGAGAATCGTGCGAGGGTCTGCTTACAATTAATGAATGTGGTATGTCTCTAAAACGGATGGGAAACGGAAAAAGTCCTGGCTCAGATGGATTCACTGTAGAGTTCTATAAATTCTTCTGGAAGTCTCTTGGGGGATTTCTTTGCAGATCAATAAATTACGGATACACTGTAGGAAAACTTTCAGATTTTCAGACTCAAGGAGTCATAACATGTCTACCAAAGGAAGAAAAAGACAGAAGATTTTTCAAAAATTGGAGACCTATATCACTTTTAAATATTGACTATAAGATTGCTTCGGGAGCCATTGCAGCCAGGATCAAAAAGGTTCTTCACTCAATAATCAGTGATATCCAAAAAAGATTTATGAAGGGTAGATTTATTGGAGAAAATACCAGGCTACTATACGATATCATGAATCAACTTGAGAATGAAAATAGATATGGCTTATTATTATTAATAGACTTTGGAAAAGCCTTTGACTCAATTGAATGGACCTTTCTGGAAGAAGCTTTACAATCTTTCAACTTTGGTGATTCTGTTTGTAAGTGGTTTAAGCTGTTTTGTAATGACTCTAAAAGTTGTGTTATAAATAATGGGCATATGTCATCTTTTTCAGACTTGAAAGAGGATGTCGTCAAGGAGATCCCCTTGCACCTTACTTGTTTATTATAGGGGTTGAGATTTTAGCTATAACTTTAAAGCAAAATGTGGATGTACGGGGACTGATCTTTGATGTCAATGAATATAAATTGGGTCAGTATGCCGATGACGCTTTTATTCTTCTTGATGGATCTCAACTTTCTCTTAAAGCAACTATGAATATCGTGCAAGGTTTTTCTCTATTATCTGGACTTAAATGTAACGTAACAAAAACAAAAGTCATTTGGATTGGAAACAAGAAATTTTCTAATGAAAGAATATGTCCCGATATGGGCCTAATTTGGTCCTCCTCTAACTTTACACTCCTTGGCATAGATTTTTCGCCAGATTTACAACAAATGGTGGAAATTAATTATATGAAGAAACTAACAAAGGCAAAACGACTATTGGCAAACTGGAGTCAAAGACATCTGTCAGTAGTTGGTAAGGTAATTGTTGTAAAAACCCTTGTTCTGCCCATATTCATACATCTTTTCTCAGCACTTCCAAATCCATCAGCAAAAGTTGAAGCAGAACTAAATCGTACATTATTTAAATTTGTATGGGGTGGAAAAGTAAAGAGAATTAAACGTGATATACTAGTAACCCCAGAGAACGAGGGAGGACTCAATATGATCCATATATTCTCATTTATTAGGTATATTAAGATAAGATGGGCAAAAAGATTGCTGGAAAATGAAAATGGAGCTTGGCAGAACTTAGTCAATAAAACTATACTCAGAAATAAAAAGGATATTTGGAATTTAGGGAGACGGAAATTAAAGAACTTAGTAAGCTCATTAAAAACAATTTTTGGAGAGATGTCATTTTGGCAGTATCTTATTGGAAAGAGGAACCGCAAAGTGCAAATGAGTTTTTATCCATGAGTATTTTAAATTTTGTCCCCCCTCCCCCCCCCCTCGAATGTTCTGTCAATACAAATCCTGGACAGAAGCCGGTTTTGAAATTTTGAATGATCTAGTAGATGATCATGGTAATTTAATACCTTTTGAAATGATAAAGCAAAAAACTAGAAGCGATGACTTCTTGAAATACTTCTCCTTAATATCCAAAATTCCAAAAGCATGGAAAGAAGCCATAAAAAACCATTTAGCACATAATAATTTTGATAAGCAGGAGGATAAAATAATGGACCTGCAAAAACATAATTCACTCAAGTTTGTTTACAAAGATCTTTTAGAAAAGGCTAAAAGGCAACATACTGCTAAGCAAGAATCTTGGATGCAGTACTAAATAAAAATATAAGTAGTGAGGAGTGGTCTGTGATTTATAGCCGGGCGAAATGTTGTACCAAGGATACCAAGTTGATCTCTTTTAACTTTAAATTAATCCACAGAATAATCGCTACTAATGATTTTTTGAAAAGAATTAACATATTGGACGACAACAAATGTACGTACTGTAAGAGAGAGAATGAAAGTATTGAACATCTCTTCTATGATTGCAATATTACTTCACAGTTCTGGTACATTTTTATTGAACATTTTGCACCATTTTGCCCAAATATTGTACATTTGTCCAAAAAAGAAACACTTTTAGGAAGTGAACAACTGGACAGTTTGTGTAATTTCTTGCTTATTTTGGCAAAATATTATATTTATACTTGCAGATTCAATATGCAAAATCCTTCCATTTATGCTTTTAAGCAGAGAGTTGTAATGTATAAGAACATTGAAAAATACGCTGCTAAGGTAAATAAAAAAGACAACCAATTTCTTCAAAAATGGACCTCAACAAGTGAGTAGGTAACTTGTATCTGATTGGATGGTAAACAGGAACAAAACATTATTTTCAAAAGTCTATGTCACCTACATGTATTCGTCTATTTAGACTGAGTATCTAAAGAGATGTGTGCCATATGCATGTGTGCATGAGTGTGTGTGTGTGTGTGTCTTTTTTTTTTAGATTATATTTATTATCCCTAGTTTATCTGGAAACAAGAAATGTTTGATTGTAAGGTGACCCAGGGATGGTTCCCCGACCCAATGGTCAACCTATTACGGGGATTGAAAAAAAAAAAAAAAAAAAAAAAAATGTAACCCATATTTGTGTAGCTTGGTACTAAAATTATCTCGAGTACTGGTTCTAACGCATACTATTGCACCTTGGTATTATAATTGTCGTGAGTACTGGTTCTAACGCATAATTTTGCACCTTGATATTAAAACTATCCTGAGTACTGGTTCTAACGCATATTTTTGCACCTTGATATTAGAACTATGCTTAATAATAATGAAAACACAAGTATTTGTAGCTTTGTATCAATTATTCTGCACACTCTTACCAGCACAAGCTTTCTTTAAAAAAAAAATCGAAGATGTTTGTCGTGGCTACATTTTGACTTCATCTTTTGTACAGTCCAAAAGATTTAGACTTTATAATTTTACTTTCGTGGACTATTATGTACATTTTCTAAGTCAGTCCTTATTTGTTCCTTATTTGTATTCATGTCAAAAATGAACAGAAGAAACAAATGTGTCCATTTTAATCTGGGTGATACATTACACTTATTAAATAAAAAAAAGAAGAAACGAAAGGACGTACCGGTCCTTTCGAAAATGTGTCAGAAATTCGATTCTTAGAATATTAAGATATTTGTATTTCAATATGCTTTCATGTGTAAACATATTTACCTTACGCCTCGTCGAACTCGATGTCTCAGAACGATGTAAATTGTTAGTGTGGCGACTTTTCTATCACTGATACAGCATTTATTCCTGGTGTTTGCTTTTTACTTCATCCTTTTGCGTTTGTTTTTCTTTTTTCTTTTCCATTGTAGCTTTCCGTCACTATACAACTATATCGCTTTCGACTATAGGTGCAGTGTTTGATATCTGTGATTACATAATATAAGCCTATATACCCGCACAGTCATGTGCATGGTGACGTAACTGATAAGTACTGAATATGTACCTGATAATGAATATGCCTATCTGCCTATCGATAAGGGCACGAGCAAGTATTCATACACAAGGAAACTACTGTAAATATTCTACTGTTTTATACAAATAACTAAAATACTATTAAAGTCTAAGCGTTCAAAACTATGCAGATTTATCAACTGAAAACCAATAATCCATTTGAATACCCGTTAATGATAGTTCTTGACAATTCATCTCAAAATTCAAGGGACCAAATGGTGTTCATGTTATTAACATTTTTTATTCAGTGCAGACGGATGATAACATTTAAGAAAAGAACCAAAACAAAACCTCGATCAAACTATATTTGCACGCGTATGTTTTTACCAGGAAACTAAATTATTGAGTGGTAATCATGAGTCGATAAATGATAAAAACAATCTTATTAATACTGTGTCTTAGCCCAGATACTAATTTTATTCAAAACACTCTACCATGGCTTATATGATCCCGATTCTATTCTTTCTGGTTTATGCTATCATAAATTCATTGGGTACAGAAACTAAAACCGTGATAAATGATAAGTATAAATGGAACAAAATGTAAAACGTCATTACTCTTGTGCGATTGACAAATCTATGGTCTTGAATTCAACAAAAGGGTGGATCCGATCAAATAAAATATATGACAATGTTGCTATGAAAATATAATGCTTTAATTGCTCAAACTAAAATCCGGCCAACATATCTTTACTGGTGTAAATTTTGAGGAAGATTTACTTCAATTACAGAGGCTTCCACCTCCTGAATGAGCCGCTCTTCTAAGTGCCCTTGACTTCACAACAGAATGAAGAACATATCTTATAAAGACTTATATGTACACTCCACTAATGGTGGGATTTTTACTCCGTGATTGATAGGAATAAACAAGATAACTATTTTCAATAGATACAAACATATAACTCGTATTTTACCGATAGACCGTCTCTCAGGAGGCTATTGTCATATAAGGGTCAGTTTCAAGTGTAGGTTTGAAGACAATTCCATGTACATATGCTGCATAGTTTTGAAAGCTTACAGATATCCCTAGAACTAGGTACAAAAGTATGCATGTTCTGACACATGCATACTACATAAGCAAGATCCATATATTGCAATGCATATTTTGGGAGTGGATTATGCCCTTATGACTAAACCTCTAACAAGTTTAACTGACCGGATATTCTATTCAACCTTGACTATGTATTAATTTTTACTGGTTGTACTACGCAAAGGAGACATTACATACTGGTAGAGAGAACGTTTGGTCCATTGAAATTAGGTAATAACTAATATAAAATAAAAAGTATATAGCTTTTTTAAATGGGTTTTTAATATAAAATAATCGTTGCTTGTATCAGATAATTTAACCATACTGTATGTAATCTCATCTATCTACCAATGCAAATAGTTCAGTAGATTCAAACCAGATATGTCGATAAGAAGATAGGTCGATGAATGAATCACTATATATATATATATATATATATATATATATATATATATATACATATATATATATATATATATATATATATATATATATATATATATATATATATATATATATATATTTGTTGGCGTTCTTAATGATTATATGTTACGTACATTTGCAAATAGTACCTGATCTTGTTCAAAATCAAGTTCATGTTGTACCTGACCAGTGGTATTTATTTTATAAACAACCTAATACATATCTATGATTTCTCTGTGAGTGTGGATTAATTATTCAGATCATTATCAATGGAGGTAAACACGTTGATTTTAATGTGAGTCTATACATGGTTTTCTACTTGGAAATTCCTAAACTTGTTGACAGCTTTGAATGTTTTATAGAGGAGTCTGACCTACATCCTATCTCTATTATTGTGTCTTAGTTTTGTATATAATGTTGTTTACTTGAAAAGTAGTCATTCTTTCTTGAACACCTGAAGCAAAATCATTCTTATTGTTGTGTTCAGTTTTTTATTTGGGTGGATTTATTTATTCAAATTATTATTCACTGGAATTACAAAGTGATCAATAATGGTATCCTTGGATTGGAATATTAATTTGGAAGTATAATGATTTCAGACAAGGACATTTTGGATTATATTAAGGTAATACATTGAAACACTGTTAGCACATCATCACAATCCTGGTCACTGGCACATTCAAGACTATAGGCACATCAACACATTCAATATCGGAATTTATTTGGAATACCACTGGAATTCAATTGGAGCTTCATACATTTGGGCTTGTAATAGAACTTTTAGGACTATTTGGAATTTGATTCACAATACTGTAAGTTCTTTAAAATTTTCAGTTTGTGTTCTAGGGAAATAAATTATTTGTTGAATTTTGCAGAGCTTGTTGGTTTTCACTCTTTTCTGTTACTTAGTTTACGACCATATAATCGTAACAGAAAATTGGGGCCTCGGCCAAAGATACAAATTTCTTTAATATATTTCCGAAAACTTTGTCGTTCAAATTAAATTCACTTTATTTCGGAATATTCTAAGTCCCAAGTATTTTAATTTTATATATTTGAGAAATATGTAATGAAATGAACAAGCTTCCACAATGTAATCGAAAGTGGAGAACTTTATTTAAAATCCTACCCAAGAAGATTGTGTGTGTGTGTGTGTGTGTGTGTGTGTGTGTGTGTGTGTGTGTGTGTGTGTACCATTTTTATAAGTGTTTGGTATGACTGGACCAGAGTTCGAATCCGCAACCTCCCGCATTATAGGCGGACGCTCTGGATGATTTAGAGTCCTTGAAAAAGAATCACAGATAGACAGAAAGAGAAAGAGAAGATACGCTTATGCAAATGCAAAACGAAAAGGAAGAGATGGAAATACAGATGCAGAGAGAAAGAGAAAAAGATGTGAGGAAAATAGGAAGCAGAGAGAAAGAGAAAAGGAAGAAAGGGAATTTCAATTTAGATTCAAAGAATTCGATCTAGCAAGTGGAAAACTTCCCCCCCTTACATATAAGTTCAGTTTTTGATGTTACCAGAAATATTCGGTTAGCATCTCTTTTAAATAAAAAGTAGATAAATATTTTCCTCATTCAGAAAACCTTTTTGAAAATTTGAAATAGTCACGAGAGCGTTGGACTCGATTTAGGATGTATCTTGAAAGTTTATGAGATGGTACATGTGGCAAATTTTGAGGAACTGTAAAACAGAAAATGGACAGATCCATGTTGTATTTGTAAGAGCCAACGAGCAATTATTTGATAGTGTTACGGAAATGTAATTAAACTGCTTGTGTGTTAGTTTTAAATTTTTTTTTTATTTAATTTTTGTTTCATTACATTTTATTGTAATGAAAATTTTCATTGGATTTGAATATCTTTTTCGGAACATTTACTTGACCCGATTAGAGTGAACTGTTACTTCAGCTCTATTTTGGCTCACCCTGGTTCATAGATCTTGTAAACATCGAGTTAAAACGATTGGCTATTATCAAGGTCATGTTCTGTGTGCGTGATGGCTCTAAGTTGTAAACAGCCTTTTTGTAAAATTTATTTACAGTATAGGAATTTGATTCTTAGATAGGGCTTTTCTAGCTACGTCATAAATGGGATTTTCTTTTATTGCGCTGTTCAAATTAGTGGTCATGTCTCCCTTCACTTCAGCCACCATGTAATCTAAAATCGAGGCTTAAAACAGCCATTTTCTACTAGATCTAGTCAGAGTCGTATCTTTACACCTTGAGGGTACAAGGTGTTTCAATTGCTGATGTCAGGTTGTTTTGAAGTTCATCTATGTTTTGGAATTTAATAATTCATATTCTCTAGAAAACAAAACAAGTGCTTTTCTTTATGAACATTCTGGGACAAATACGTTTAGTGGAAATTTATTCTTGAATTATAAACATAACATTATAAACTGTGATTCAACGAGGATCTGTTGCCATAAATACAACGACTTCATCTGACGTCATTGCCTCCATATTGGAATTTCATCGAGATTCGAACCTGAATTCAATTAGAACTGAATAGTGATAGGACTTATATTTTTCAATCCTAGGATTAAATTTTGGATTATATTCACAAACTGTAAGTCCTATTTCCAATTTTTACGTTGTTTTCTAGGGAAATAAATTATTTTTGTTAAAATTTATAAAGCTTGTTGACTTCACTCTTTTTTTTTGTTACATTTGTACGAGCCTACACGTAACAATAGGTGGTAGTCTGCCAAGAAGGTTGGTCAAGACTGCTATAATTGAAGAGTTTCAAGAACTGCGTCCATATTGTTGTTTAGACCTACCTACAGCTGTCGAGTATGCCTTGATTCAAAAAGTACTTTTGTCAGTAAGTCTTCCACTCAGCAATGTTTTGGTAAAAAGCCATTTCAATCTCACAGGACCACTTCCAAATCTCAATCTGGAGCAGCGTTTAGGATTCAAGTTTCTTAACAGTGACGTCTTGACTCATCGAGGATATTCATTTATTACTAGGCAATGACCTAGCTGGAGATAAGGTTTTGGTTAATCCACTTGTAACTGACAAGTCTTGCTTGGATCAGAAAGTCGATCGTATTGAAAAAGGAAACTGCAGTTACTAATGATGTGGCAAAGAAAGCTCTTGAGAATGATGCTGATCAGTAAACTACTCTTTTAGCTGACACATTTATTGTTCAGTCTTTTGATGGGGTAACATTTGCAACTGGTATGGATCAACCAATAGGCATTGATCACAGTGACTCTATTTATCCTACTCACTCTGTTCAGGGTGACAAACGACAATCACTCATTGTCTTACAGGAGAAAGAGATCTCCTTTTTCCGGAGAGATATTACGGAAACCGAAGCCACACAGTATATATTTGTTATTTTGTTAAAAAATGGAGTCCTTATGAAGAAATGGAGACCACCTTAGGTATCTGCTGGTGACGAGTGGTCAGTAAGCTATCAAATTGTTGTTCGTAAGTCGTATAGACAAGAAATTCTTAGTCTAGCCCATGAAACTTTTGGCTGGTCATTTAGGAATCAATAAGATTTATCACAAGATCTTGATTCATTTTTATTGGCTGAAAAGTTAAAAGTGATGTTTGTAAATACTGTAGATCTTGTCACACTTGTCAAATGGTAGGAAAACCCAATCAGAAGATACGGAAGTCTCATCTGCAGCCTATTCCTGCGTATGACAAACCATTTAGCAGAATAATGGTAGACTGTGCCGGTCCCTTACCTAAGAAAGATCTCATCAAACTTTGAAAAATATGATTCGGTCATATTGTTTTGATACCGGAAAAGACTGGGACGAATGTGTTCATTTACTGTCGTTTTTTGTTACGGAATCAGTGTAAGAATCATTAGGATTTAATCCTTTTGAACTAGGATTTGGACATACTGTCCATGGACCATTGAAGTTGTTAAAAGAGAAACTTCTTTCAACTGAAGATTCAAAATTGATCTTCTTGACTATGTGTCTGATTTCAAATATAAGTTGTCTAAGGCTTGTGAAGTTGCAAGAACTAATCTTCACTCAGTCAAAAATGAAAGTAAGGTATGATAAAAGCACAAAGGAAAGGAGTTTTCAGCCTGGTGATCGAACTCTGACTCTCTTGCCCATACCACAAAATCCTCTTCAGGCTATGTACTATGGTCCTTATACAGTTGAAAAGAAAATAAGTGACTTAAATTATATTATTAACATTCCTGGGAGGCGAAAACAAAAGAAACTTTGTCATATAAATATGTTCAAGGGCTATGTTGATAGAGATAGCCCTGTTAATCATGCAGTCAGTTTAGTTGTTCCTGTCCCAAACTGTGTTGATTTAAGCGATGGAATGCAATCGGACTGTAGTGTCTTTGGCGTAACGAATCTTCGAAATTCAGAAATAATGAATAATCTGGACCAGAAACATTCACATTATTAGCCACAAGAAAAGTGTAAACTAAAACAGCTATTATTTGAACATCAGCACTTGTTTCCAGATGTTCCAACACGAACAAATAAAATCTACCGTGATGCTGAAGTTGTAGGTTCTACTCATGTGAACAGCATCCGTACAAGATGAATCCTATCAAACAGAAATGTTTAAAAAGATAAAGAAATTCAATATTTGCTGGAGAATGATTTCATATAACTAAGTAAAAGTGACTTGAGTTCTCCATGTATTCTTGTGTCGAAACCAGTTAATACTTTCGGCATGTGCACCGACTATAGAATAGTGAACATTGTGACCAAAACAGATTCATTTCAATTGCCCAGAATCGATGACTGCATAGACAAAATTGTAAATGTAAAATAAGTGACTAAGTTTGACCTTTTAAAAGGATTCTGGCTAATTCTACTGACGGAATGGGCAAAGGAAATTTCAGCAATCGTAATTCTATATGGACTTTATCAATATAAAGTGATGCCGTTTGGGATGAAAGGTTCGCCATGTACTTTTCAACGTTTAATGAACATGATTACATCTGGTCTAGATAATTATGACGCTTACATCGATGATGTCGTCATCTACAACGATATCTGGAAAGATCACTTCGAAACTTTCGGAAATTCTTCCATAGACTCACTCATGCTAAACGGACAATTTATTTAAGTAAAAGTGAGTTTTTTCGTGTTTGTGTTGCATTTCTAGTATATGTTGTTGGACACGGTCCCGTTAAACCTATAGAAGCTAAGGTTAAGGCTATCTCTGAATTTCCTGTGCCTATCACCTGAATATATTTATCGGCAATGTATAACGTGTATAGCTAAAATTTTTTTTACCCAATGAGGAGAAGAATACTAGGAATAAAAAAGTTCCACAAAATGAAAATGTATATAAATGTAAGGAAAAACTCATCTAACTGTCATCAAAAAGTATCTAAAATGTAATCAAAATCGCTGATTGTCTCAAAATAGAATTAAGGAATATTTTTAAAAAAACTTAGTAAATGAGATCTATCTTGTGTATACGTACATGAAACTTATGATACCTCTCTACAGGGTAGGAATGTAACAGCTGCCAACTCTTTTTGTTTCAAATCCAGTATGAATATTTACTTAGTCATTAGAAAGATATGAATGTCTAGATCTTTTGTACATATAGTTCCTATATAATGGTTTGTAAGAGTTGTGAATAACCTATGTCTGATGATTGTGTTTAAAATATACACCAAAGCTATACACCGGTTCGTTAATTAATATCAACAGTAGCTAAGGACCTGGATGATATACCAAATGGTTCAACAGTAGTGGCATTGTTGCAAAGGTATCCAGTGTCTAACGAATGTTTGAAATAAACAGAAATAAATACGTAGGTTTGCTGTTACACAACAACAGTCACTAAAAATCTGGTATGGTATACCGAAAGGGTTAACAGTACCGGTATCGTTATCAAGGTATCCAATGTCTAATGACAATTACATAACAATCGCTAAGGATATGTATGGTATACCGAAATGGTCAATAGTACCGTTATTATTGTACAGGTATTCAAATATCGTTCCAGTGGTATATATTCTCATTTCGACGACAAATACTGTCGATTTAACTTTTATGTTTACTATAGCTTTGACCATTGTAACAGTATTTCTAGCACTGGTGATGTTGCCACAGCATTTATATGTCATCTACAGTTGCAACGGTACTGAAATTACAATGCGACTGTATTTGTTTTTTGCTGCCCTGTTTGTTTGGGGTTTTTGTGTTTTTAGGGGATACTTATCTATGAGACGTTAAATTTTTCGATAGAACTTAGCTTTATAATGATAAGATTACTATTGCAAGGGAAGAAAATAAAGGTAATTAGAGGACGATAAAAAAATACTATTACAGCAGTGATATTAAATTTGAAACGATAAAAGATACCGTTGCATGGGCAAAATATACAGTTGAAACAGTAAAAATACATTGTAACACTGTATTTCAAAGTAACGGTGAGTGAATGTCGTCACAACGGTATTTGTTTACCACGTAAACTATTATAAATACCGTTGCAACTATTATAAATACCGCTGTAACTAATATAAATAACTTTGCAACTAAACCAGTGTTTAAAAATATCGTTGCAATTGTGTATTTTATCGTTGCAGTAGTGTTGCTACGACAATTTGGATACCTTTGAAACGATATGTTGATACTGTTGCAAAATTGCATGTAGATCCTTTTCGTACACCATCATTGTTATCCGTTTTGGATATAGTATTTGTATGAGGATTGGGAATACGAAGTTAAAAACACTCTTTGGGACAAATCCCCATCCTCTTCGTAAATTCACCTCAACTTCATACGCTGATCATATAAGTAGGGGAAATAATGAAAAATAACTTCACAGAGAAGTGAACGGCGTCGAGTCAACTTATTTTAGCAAAATTTAATTTTCAAATCTGCAATGTAATGTAGTTTCTATTTTTTTGTTCTGTATGTATAACTTCTATAGACATACACTCAAGCGTCACATAGCATTATATGAAACTTGTATTTTCACATGTTAACTTATAGGAATTAAAAAAGAACATTAATTCGCCAATAATTTTCTGTTTTTAACACTTAAGTATATAATAAATAAATTGATTTTCAGTACACAAAAATATAATCACATTATTTTTTAAGGATATATCATTTTAAATGTTCAACATTCTGTTCAGCTTCAACAACTGACTAATAATTTGCTTTAATATATATTTGCATCATTTCAATTGTCACTTTACGCCATTATATGTTAGTACTGTGTCTATACTAAATAATATAGCATTTTCTACTTATGTGCCTGATTTCCGCTGCTATTCTTTTCAAGTTAAGTTTGTATTCATGAAATGTGTAGCCAATGGACGACCAAACTCTATTAATTTTGTACGAAATTTGCCACGGATTGAATCTTGGTTCTGAAAGGTATGTATGAATTTCCATCTTTCGGGCCTCTTTTGAGGTTAAGACCTAGTGAAAGTATTCATCAGCATTTTTGCATGAATGTCAGAATTTTACTGAAAGATTCGGCCTAGTTCAATTTATTGTTACCATTTATCTCTACAAAATATCAATGCTAAATAACTTATATTTATCTGACTAATGCAAAAGATACATCTCGATCTCGATTAGAAACTTTATAAAATCTTAATTGTATATTTTCAGTTAATATATTTCACCTTAAAAGTGGAAAAAAGCTGGTACATGCATAGCACAAAAAAAAAAATCACCAGTCTGCATTCGAATAAAGCAACACAGTAATTTTAAACCTTGATTCTTTTTAAAGATACCAGGGATTGCCAATGAATATTAGCCATCTTCGTTTAATAAGCAAGTTTTATTACAGACCTCAATAGTGTGGGTATATTAAATATGCAATGCAACGTCATATTATATGAATAATGCCAAAATGCCCATTGTGTAAGAGGGGTGAATTAACTAAAAAGCATGTATTATTATATTGCGAGAAAAATAAAGGGGAAAAGGAAATTTTGAAACAGATAATACAGGAGGGGGGTGTTATAGTGATAAAGTATTACTATATCTCAACAAAATAACAAATAGATCAGTAGTGAATAAAGTTAAAGACTTGATAATAAACAACATGCTGAAATGTGGTAAAGTGACCACTGTAGAGCCTAGGGTAGGGATAGAAAATGTGGTGTTATAGGGTATTTATGCTCAAGTGACCAGAAACGAGACAGGATTTGGGTGTTATATCCCTTTCTAGGGTGTCTCAAGAGGAGCCTTCAAATTGTGTCTCATCGATGGAAGAATGCAGAAAGATAATAATAAAATATAATGATCTTGTTCTATTTTTTCTACAGTGGTCATTTTTAGTTTTTTATTTTTTTTATTTTTTTTTATTTTTAAAAATAAGATGCTAACTTTTCCGAGGAAAATCTTCTTACTCGGAATAAGACTAACCTCTCTTTACAGTCTAATATCACATTATGTAACAAAAGGATTAACACGGGAGAGGGCTCCATGTACTGTGGGAAGCAAGAGGCATGGACCTTGTAATGCTATACTACGTGGCTCAAAGCGAGGTAGGCAGGATTGCGAGGGAGCCAATGAAAACCATGTACATGGAATCACAAATATGCAAAACATAAAAATATGGAAACATTTATATACTCTGTTACTTTGATTGGAACATATCTTTTTTGTCCATAAAGTATTTTTCTATTTATAAATTTTTTGCAGATTTTGTTTCTGACAATATAATGATGAAAGGAATAGAACGCATTTGAACAGTAGCAATAACACAACATATACATACATTTTATTTTACTAGTTATTTTTTTAATTTTATTTTATATTCATAAAAACAAATGCTACTCTTCTTTCCAAATTCAAAATCCTTACTTAAAATATACATATGAATGCATTGATTATTAAAGCCTAAGGCAACGATGCATACACATGTACCTATTAAATATAATATAAATTACCTTCCTTTTTTAACGGTATAAAAATCAATTAACCAAATTAACAATTTGATTTGAATGGACAAGGGCTGGTCCAAGCACGAAAATCTATAGCAGGCAAGACACTATAGCCTATACTCAACATACATGGACATTAGGATGACCACTAGCCATGATCACTGGAAATAGGGATCATGTTACGGAAACCTTTCACAGACAATTTTGTCTTTGGGGGGAGTACTAACATGTTGAAAAGACTCGGAAATAAACATTTGGACATAGAGGAGGAAAGGGAACTTGTTAAAACGGGGACCTTGGAGTACGACTCTTAGAATAATCCCCCAACAAAAATGATCTAATAAATAAATTTTCTCACCAAATTCTTTTTGATTTTTTTTTAAAACTGTAAAACAAGACAAAAACAATAGGAAGTGAGAACATTGAAACATAAAATCCTTTAAATCATTCGGAAGAGTTAAGGGGGGGGGGGCACAACCAAGACCATTTAGTTTATGATAGCTAATGGTCGAGGGAGTTCCCACAAAAAGCAAAAATTAAATATGCCTAGTAAAAAACGTAAAATATATTTCGATGTTTTTGAACAACCCGCAATCTAGTACTGATGTTCAGGAAAATTGTTTACTAATGAGCGAGTAACTTTAACTAGTGCAAAATTAACCTTGAAAAATATGATTATGGGGGCGCTCTACACATATTATGAACATCTGAGAGAGTGGTGGGTGTAAGGCTAAATTGTTTACAATTGCAACATGCACAGTAAAGATAATGGTGGTATACCTGTACGTTACTTTCATGTACTGTGACTGAAATTTCTTTGGATATTGTTCTTGTGGAAATTGTACAGAACCTAAGCATATAACTAACTAAAATGACAGCTCCCTTGTACTAAAAAATCAGCTTGAATTAGTCTAAAGTACACTATCTTTAGCAGTTATTAAAATGGAAAAACGAATTTTGCCAGATTAGACAATACCAGCTTCTGAATGTGAAATGAATGAATTACCAAATATATAAAATGTAAAAAGGTTGTCGGCTCTGTTTAAACAATATACCTCTGAAGTCCAAGAAGTGAAACTGGCCAAGCGGAGGTAGCAGTTTTTTGAAAGGTGCCCATCTGACGTAAGGCCAAGCTTTATACTCTATAACACATATTACACACATGAATCATACACCAAAATAAACGGAATTAAAAGATTTGCAACAACACCTAAAATATACAAGGTCTTATTTTAAATAGCAAGTATAACCAGTGAGGACACCCATGCAAATTCTTTTTCTTTTAAAATGAAAAAAAAATAAAAAAAAAAAACACAAAAAAAAACGAAACTGTAGAGCGTCACCTGAATTTATTTCCAACAAAAGAAACAAGTGAGTGTTGATATTCTTCAACCGTGAAAGACAGTTATATATCTTTTGCCGATTAATATATGTTAATAAACATTTCGCACATCAGATAACAGTAGTAATCTTTACATTTTCTATTATTAAATAGGTCATGAATTTGTGTTGTTGTTGTTGCTGACGATCATGATGGTATTTATTGTTGGTATTGTTAATGATCCTGATGTTGATATACCTAAATTAATTTATCGACCATGTACAAAATATTCAATTATTATTTTATTTTATTTTATTTATCTAATTTATTGTTCTTTGTTTTTTTTTTTGTCGGTATTTTGGGGTTTTTCTGCACACTAATAGATGAACACATAGAAGAGAATAGTAGAACAAGGAGATGAAGTACCTAACTGTACTGGAAATATTTAAATGTCTAAACACAGAACTGTTGCATATTTCGAAACATCACTAAATAATATCCATCTTGTTTATGAGTACCTACCTCAAACTTGATGATATCGCTTCACTAGCTAGGAATGTGACAGTCCTCAATACTCTTAGTTTTAAGTCCAAGATATAGTTTACATACACTCGTCAGTCACTTATTAAACATTTTGATTAGATCTATAAAAATGTCTAGTTGTATCTCCCTCTTTTATACACAGAGTCCACACTTTAAAGTATTTAAGAGCTAGAGATTAAACTGGTGTATATTCTCACGGGGCGAATCCATATTAACTATATTTCTAATGACTCTATTTGGAATACACACATATGCAATACACCGTCATAATGGTCAATACTACTTGTACATTTGTAACGGTAAGAAAATAACGTTGCAACAGAAGCCAGTTATCGAACGGTAATTTTGCCGTTGTAACAATTCAATATCGATTTTGTTTTTAAAAAGCACACAAAACGACTAGACGCGATCGATTGGGACGGCATTCAAGCTTTACAAAGGACAGAGAAAACAGACGTTTAAACCAGATTTCAATTCCGTTAGTAGGTATACATCGATCATTGGGCCTGTGGTTTCTTTGTGGGGTAAACATCGATCATTGAGTAGGTGGGTTTTTTTGTGTGTGAACATTGATCATTGGGCCGGTTGGGTCTTTTGTGGGTAAACATCGATCATTGGGTAGATGGGCTCTTTTGTGGGTAAACATCGATCATTTGGCCGCTGGGGTCTTTTCTGGGTCAACATCAATCATTGGGTAGGTGGGGTTTTTTGTGGGTAAACATCGATCATTGGGCCGGTGGGGTCTTTTGTGGGTCACATTAATCATTGGGTAGCTGGGATCTTTTGTGGGTAAACATCAATCATTGGGTCGATGGGGCCTTTTCTGGATAAACATCAATCATTGGGTAGGTGGGGTCTTTTGTGGGTAAACATCGATCATTGGGCCGGTGGGGTCTTTTGTGGGTACACATCGATCATTGGGTAGATGGGGGTCTTTTGTGGGTAAACATCGATCATTGGGCCGGTGAGGTCTTTTGTGGGTACACATCAATCATTGGGTAGGTGGGATATTTTGCATGAAGTATGCAAGAAAAGCATACAGAAATGTTTTCCATAAATGTAAGCAACCGTTCAAATTTAGGAATATAATACCTAATTTTTGTTGTGCAACCAGTCGCATCTGTATCTTTAAAGTAATAAATACACTGTTAGGAGGGATAAAGTATTCAGATAAACTTTAAACAATAAAACAAATAGTTTCTTATTAACATCTACTAGAAAAAGTAGGATAAATTTGATATTCTATAATGAAAGGAGTAATTTCGTTATCTTGGAAGGCAAAATCAGGTAAAATGTTTAGCACTTTGTACAGCTACAACAATTTACTTACTCGCTATCTTCATATATTTTTGGATCAGTTCAGACTTATTTTGCATTTGTCACTCTTATAAATATGACCTCACTTACGCCCGAGTAATATAGCATTGTTTTGATATCAAATAATGGAGTATACAGTTTCTATTTATGTGGCATTTGTATTCTACGGTTCCTATTAAATTAAATTTGTATCCATAAAATTTCGAGCCAATGAACAAACCAGATAGCGTCAAATTTGTATGGAAGTCAATATACGCCTGAATACTAGCAGCGGATACGGATCGGGTTGGGAAACGCACCCCACCCCAAACCCTCTTAAAAATACAAAAAATAAATAAGCGCCAAACAACCGGAACGGTTCGCAGAGTAAGTTTTGTTTACAGTTAGATGGTCAAAAGTATGCACTGGAAACGCCTAAAATGTAGTAGCTTCTAGAGACCCCCCCCCCCGGCTCTCACTGCCTTGCCTAAGGACACAACACAATATCCAACCCGACCTGGTGTGTGTGTGTGGGTGGGTGTGAGTGTGTGTTCGGTTAGAATGTTCAAAGATGACAAGATCAGTACTACGCAGGTATATACACAGGAAGGTGATTGATCGCGTATCGTGTAATACACACATTGCATGTATTTAACAATTCATATCAGTGCCATTGAGTACTACAAATGATCTCGGCAAGAAAAAACAATTCAACGTTTTAATCTGTTAAGATCTGAATATACTGTGAAGACCTACAGATAGTTTATAATGTAAAATGGGAACACTTTAACACGAATTGTATAGTTTTCATGACAAAGTATTACCTCTGTACTATGATTTCTGGAAGACCGTCAGTCCATTTGGCACCAACTCCTTAACAACAGTCTCTAGCCCTTTATGCATACACTATTATCTTCAAAATCATCTCACTTCATACGCGCATGAATGAGAAGAAATGATAAGTTTCAAGACGAGTGGTTTGCATTATATGTTCTGTTGCACTCATTTTCTCAGACATTATTACCTGCAAAATCATATAATTTGACCAATGGAAATGTCATGAGGAATACTACTATGTTCAGGCAACACATGATGAACAATCTGGCCTATTTAATGGCACTGTGATTTGCATTAAGGTGTTCATTTTGCACTGTTTCTTGGTCTCTACTGCCTGTTATACAAGATAGTGCAAAATGTCGTTTTATTTTAATGCAGTTATTTCGGTTACATTGGCAAAGTTCCCAACATACTCGTGTGTTCACGCTTAGTAATTTTAGCAAAACACTTTTTGCGTTTGTATGTTTTTAATGATTCATACAGAAGTGCCACGCTGTACCTTTTCAAAACGACGAAGTACACTCACTTTTAAGTTAGACCTCGACTTCAAATACAAGTACTTCAAGCTTTCCCATTTAGAAGCATGCTTTAGAGTATGAGTACTTTTCAGATTGTACAGTTGAATGGGGTATTCTCTAGATTGCAGCTACAGACAATTCAAAAGCCCCACATTGAATTGTTTGGACAAGAAAGAAAAAATGCCATTTTGTTGCTCTGCATTCAAAACTTCCTTATTCTGAAGACGAACTATTCTTCAAAAGGAAACATTTATTACCCCAAAACTCCTAAGGGTCTGGCATTACGATGCATTACTAAACTCCAGAAATTTTTGTCGGATCAGTTGGTACTGTAGAATAGTTGTTTTCACATAGAGGGTACAGAGCTGTGTTTAACAGGGTGGCGGTCAAACAGGAAGGTTGGTAGCCAACCATTGCTATGCCAATTAAACAGAGTCGAGGCGTATTTGTACTTTGTACTATGCCATCACAGACGATGGTAGTGGTCGTAGAGTGGTGGGTAGCGCGCTACCACCAACAACACGTCGAATTAAAGACGTGTGTCTATGATATACCATCATAGTCCAACATTGTCCGAGTGGGAACGAACACGTGCACATGGGGATGCCCTGTGGGACAGAGAGAACCGTGTGGGTGAAATGCGTCATTGCCTATGTGCGGTACATGTCCAGCGATATAAAGACTGGTTAAGGCTACTGATATGCTGGACATGCGAGGTAGGAAACATTGTCACGTACCGCAGTAGCAACTACAGTGGATGTGCCTTAAGGCCAACAATTTGCGATGCATAGAACTAAAGACCAGACGAAAGCTTAGAATGATCTTACCTAAATGCAAAATTAAGCTCATCCAAGCCGCACTTCACGCAAAGCCACAAACTCATCTTTTAAAGTAGTGCTGGAGCTAAAGCATATTCCCGCCTAATCAGTGACGATCATGAACTCACATTTTGAGGAAGGTTAGCTACTGTGGTACACATAACGACACACACCATGGTCGCCATTGCAGGCTGACCACAGTTGACAACAACCAGCAACAATTTTTTGTTTAGAGCTAAGGCTTTGTATCATAGACACCATATCCCGTGTACACACTAGTGATCAACGTGCCTAGCATTTTGCGAATAAACGCCCTCTTAAGGGAGAGGCAGATCACTAAGGTTATTTCTATTCCGGTTCATTTACTCTAGTTGTGGGTCATCCAGGAGCAGACCGCGTCGTGTATAACACAGCTGGTCTTGGCGAGTTCAAAACATCCGTTGTTTAACATGTTCCTTCCAACACTGCCTGAGGACCTAAAAAGGCCACAACCTGGAAAACGTGCAGACATTAGGCCGTTTGGATGGTGTTAAGCGCCTACGAGATCGATGCCATCAACAAGGAGGTCCAGTGGTTGATCACTGCCCTAAGAGTCGAAGTCTCCAAGGTGAGTATCTCCACCAGTGATCCGACCCTTTGCACAGCTATAGAGGTAGCCATGGCGCCTTATCGACGTCGCACTCGAACCTGCGGATGGTTATAGTGTATCGTGAAGTGGTGACCTTGTGGACGCCATCCCCGACCTGGGCTAGTACGTCGCCCAAAGCATTATCCAAATCACGTCCACAATCGCTGAGTACCTCGTAAGTGACACCCTGAGTAGCTCCTTCGTCCAACAGTAATTGTATATGCTCATGCTACGTGCTCTACAGCTTCGCCCCTGATGCGAGCCCGGGTAAGCTCCACAGCTGCACGTCTACCTGCTCTGCCGAAGACCTCGTGTAAAGAGCCTGTGTTTCACGCTGACCGATCAGGACGGCCACTAATGAATATTTGAGACGAAACCATCACCATCGGCCTCTACATACACGATCGGCTAATGTATATGATTTGATGGCACGGACACAATACACATAATCATACCAAGGCGGGCAATCCATGCAGTGGTGGTGGGCTTCCGACGACCGACATATTGAGTACAATACGGCGACTTGCTCAGCGGGCTCAGCTTCAGCGTAACCACCATGATGGTGGATACGCTTGGCAGGACTGTTACCCTAACGTCCAAAGCATCTTGCATGTCTTCAGCGTCTTCAAAACGGCCACACTCAAAGAAAGAATTCCGACCCTCGCCACAGAGGGCGAGAACAAAGTGAATGCGGCCATGTGTGAGCGCCACGGTCGGCTAACGCGACTCAAAAGATGCAGAGCGACGTAAGGGACGTGGTGAGCATGACCTACGCCGCTTTTCTTATTTGAGTCTATCAAAGAGTGCAGGACCCCGCCGTTCATATGGGGGCGCCTGTACAGCGCGATCTGCAATGCTACTCGTACGAGGCCAATCAAAAAGACCGGGTAGACCTGCTAGTGCAGGACGCCTCGCGTTACTTCATCCCAACCAAGGCTTATCTCGAGATCGTTGGCCACATCTCCGAAAGCGGTGGACGACAGAGACGTACAAAATAGCTCTCGTCAATAAACGGGCGCATGGTGCTGTTTGAAATTTCCCGCTACCTCATTGACAACCTCCAGGTAGAAGCCTGTCTCGACCTCGTCGGCGAAGCCGTGAACATCCCATTCTAATCCCGCTAAAGCAACAACAACGTCCACAGATCTGGGCCCATGATTATTTCCGGTAAAGATGTCATAAACAATGCCGACGAAGTAGAGGTTTATCATAAAATAGACTAGAACCTCACCAGCACGTGCTAACACCCACGCTGATCCGCATCAGAGTGCAAAAGACAGTGTTCTTTTTCAGAAACGATATGCTGTTTCGCATCTGGTTCCGCAAACAAAAGCATCCTCAATTGCTCAAGGCTCGGCTCAACGACATAATTACATTAACCATCGCTGATCAGGTTGGCAACCGTTTCAGTGAGCGTATTGTTGTGTGGGCAATAACGGTTCTGGAAAACATCTGGATCTACTTTTACTATTGGGTGCTCCAAGGTGAAAAGATGGACATCCCCACCCGCAGACTCGCTCGAACTTCGGCGGTTGTTGATGATCAGATAAAGTTTCACCTCAACCTGTTTATATAGGAGAAATTAGTCTGTACCCAATGCACTAAAATCAAAAAGACTTTAGACTCAACAAACCATCCTAGGCAGAGGGATGTTGCGCACGAAAGAAAACAAGCGGAAGAAGGCCTCTACAGAAGGTACTGCCTGCCGCCATTCCATTGCGTCGACAGAGCCCGGACCAACGTGTCCATGGAGGTGGCGTTGCAGGCGTCAGGGCGTACTCCAGAGGCCGATTAACTCAATGGCCAAAAAGTACCATGAAGTTGGCGAGAGCCTGACGGAGGACAAGTTCAATACCATCTTGGACCTCGTGTCATGGGCGTTGTATGATCACTCTATCTCCAGGAACAATTCCGGCTCATTCTCTATGAACGCGACAAGTACGACGTAGCATAAAAGGAGATCTGGTGCACATTGTCCGATTTCTCATCGAGGCTGCAAAAGCATAGGTTAGTCGCCGTTGAATAGGACGATATCTGCTCAGAGATCCTGTCAACGATGAGTGAGTTTGGGAAGTCCTCTTGTGCCGTGCAGCGCCCTGCCTGTCTGCCAGTGTGTAATGCCCAGATGTTGCCGGTCTTTCCCAGCGAGCCTCCTCCGCCATTTATCAATCGTGCTGGTTGCCTATGAGCCCTAATATATGTCTATATGCTGTTATACCACCGACTTGCCATTTGGTATAGAACCACTGGTGTATGTACCAGTTCTCCTTACTGCCCAATTTCTTAAGTGTCATCATCGAACACATCTACATGCCTCATAAATTCTTCTTCCGATACACTAAAGAAAATATCGTCTGATGTAGGTGGGGAAGTGTTATATTAACATAAATTGAGGTAAAGATCGGGCGCCCAGTCGTATCGGACCAAATGGATGTGGACCGCATCTGGAATATATATATTCAAAGGCATCCTATTCTGATTGTGGAGGTAATCATCGAATTCATTGCTGCTCTTATCCGAGTCATTCCTCCAAACCCCCTCTGAATCCCTATCATTATATGTTGTTATTGCTCATGTCTGTG
This sequence comes from Megalonaias nervosa, assembly GCA_016617855.1. Lineage (NCBI taxonomy): Eukaryota > Metazoa > Mollusca > Bivalvia > Unionida > Unionidae > Megalonaias > Megalonaias nervosa. Next base: position 25,578 of record JAECUM010002172.1, read on the forward strand.
ATGGTATAACGACAACGACCCGTTCCTACATTTAATTGACTACATTTAAGGTAGATCTCCATGCTGTGACATTTTTGTATATTGCATTTGTAAAAAGTAAGATACATATCAATGTTTTCGGACAACATCAAATCTGGTGAAATCTTATTTGAATAATACTTGTTCAGGCAGATTGTTTACCATGAGCTAGGAGATATAAGTGGAGGAGAATCAACGTTGATAAAGATACACTTAAGATCTTCAAAATAAATACCAGACAAACTTTGAAATGTTTCATGCATGAAAGAAAAAAGTCTTCATTTTTTAAACTAATTCATTTATGTTAAATAAAATATTTTATACGTTAGACGGTAATAATATCAGTAGTAGTATGTATCTTTATTTTATCTTGTTGTATAGTGATCGATGCTCTAGTTCTTGATGCAATTGTTTCTGTTATGACGCTGACGATGATGATGATGATTCTGTCATTGTCAACTCTGCTGCTTTTGCTGTGCTTAAATATCTTTCTCAACTATTTGTTTTTCCACACAGTGATAGATGGGACAACACTGGGAAGAAAAAAGTAGAACAAGGAGAAGAAATATCTTAAAGTAATGACAATCTTTGAAAGTCTAAATTAGAACAAAGGCATATTTCGAAAAATTTCAGTAAATACAATTTATCTTTTTTTATTGGTACCTACCTCACTCACTTTGTGATATCATTTCACTTCCACAGTCGTCAATTCAGTTGGTGTTTAATCCAAATATAATATACTTAAATTCGTTAGTCTCTGTTCAAATTAGATCGACATTTACTTAGTTTTTTGTCGATGTCAAACTTATATATATATATATATATATATATATATATATATATATATATATATATATATATATGTTCTTGTATATATAGAATTCATATAGTTCAGCATTACTTTGAGAGGTTCCACATATCTCAATGTTGCCCTATCGTGTTTGTGGGTTCATGTTGCGTTTCCTGTGCAAAGTAGGTAAATATAAATGTTTCATAAAAAACACACATATAAAAATTAGAACAGGTACATAATTTCACAATATGAGTCTTCAATTACCTGTTTATCGAATACTTTTTGTTTTGAACGTAAGTTTCCACACAAATACAACAGACCTTTGCTCAAATGCTTAACACACAGAGCTAGGAATCTACCCAGCAATGGATGTTGTGATGTGAACATAGCATGCAATTAATACAATGAAGTCGTACAGAACCTTTGTAGTATAAGTTCGTAGGAGTTCGCTGTGTAGCTGCTACATTTACAATTTGATTTTTCACAAACAAAAGTTTCAATTTGCCAGAAACTCACACACAGCCTATACTACACACATCTAAAGTACCTAAATGACATAAATGCATGATCCAGTTATACACGATCTTCAAAAATGTGTAAAGTAAAAGACATAAACATATACAAATGTTTCATCTATTTTGTTTTGGTCTATCCACACTCTCACTCTCTCACGTATCCAAGCAACTTTGTATACTGTTTTTATAGTCTACTTATTGATTTTTTTGTCTGTCTGTTTCTGTTATTTTTTCTCTTGTATATTTGTTTTTTATTTGTTTTGATGCTTTTTGTGTTTTTGTTGTTGTTATTTTCCAATTGTATTAAACGGATCGTTTGCATTTCTATAGTGTTTAATCTTTTTGATCTCCTGTTTAACACTAATTCATCTTAGAGAATTTCTGGGACTTCAAAAAAATAAACGTCTGCGTGAATCCTCTGTTAGGTATTACACCTTGCACGATGAAAATAGTCTACAGTTATGTATGATAAAGACACTGGTAGAATCAATTTAAGATCTTCTTAAATGTATGAGGTGAATCTGTTTTGTAACGGAATAGTCTAATATTTCTACGTTAAATATGCTGATGACATTGTTTCTCTCGAACATTTTCTAGACAAGTTGTATAAGACCAAAACATGGGTCGAGAAAACTGCTGGTTTTAAGAGTCATTAATTATGCTTATGTAAGGCCACAACATTGCATGGTTTGTCAATTGCATGGAGTGTCCGTGTGCATGTAACACTTTATACAGGCTTCGCCAGTCCACCCAGCAGAGGCTCATCCGTTGTGCTAGACACTCCGTGAATTAGTGCATCTGTAACACATTTAACAAACTGATTTTGTACAGGCTGCAATATTTCTCACGTTTATAAATAATTGAGCCGATGCTAAAAAGCATGACTAAATTTTATATGTGAAGTGACCCAAACCAAGCAGTCCTTTCAGTCTCCATTTTTTCATCGTCCTTGAGGCAAGAGCAATTCGTTCCGCCCCTTCAATTTGTTCCACGTCTTCTCATAATCATATTTGCTCTACATCTTCCGACATAATAAATTTCCAAAGATTCTTCAATTTTTTTAGCTTCTCAAACAAAATTTCTAATTCTTTAAGTAATAGGTTGAATTCATCCCTTAGATTATCTTTTGCCTTAGAAAGATGTTCTTTAAAAACAATATTCAGCTGCAGCTGTTTTTAAAATTGTTCTTTTTTGTGTCCACTGCCGAATTCTTTGAATTTTGTGAGTTTCGTCTATCTCTTTAGTATGTTTGCTTTAAGATGTCGAAAAAGTTTCACAAATTTATGAACTCAGAAACACAATAAATGAATCAAAGCACAATGTTACAACAGAGAAAAGCATATCATTAGAGCGAAGCAAATCGGGTCATATTACATCCTTGCAACAAAGGTATCGAAGGCAAGAGGATTTCCACCGTAGATGAAAAAGAAAAAAAAAGCAGTTGAGACGACAGAAACCTCATAATGATGTTGTGCCATAATGATGTTGTGCCTATGAAACACATAACCGATGGCGACGCAGTTGGGCAAAGCACGGGGTCCGATGTTGCACTTTCGGATCAAACATTTGAGATTAAATAATAAAAGAATAAAGCACAAATTGGCATCGAAACAATAAATAAAGAGGTAGTTGGAAATCCAGAGAACATAAAAAATATCGACCGCGGATTATCCAGTCGTATCATTAATTACAAAATAAATCTTCAAAATGTTTAGGGGCTTGAATATGATTTGAATATTGGCTAGTAAACTGTTACGCCAAAAGTAATAGCCTTCACTGTACCATTTAAAGTAAAGTAAATGAATGAATGAAATCGTACAGTATTTAGGTTTTAACTACTCCTCGATAACTTGATCTGGGACAGTTTAAACACTCCTCCACCAGACTATCATCCGCTGCATGCCAGTAGATATCTACGAACGCTCACAAAAAGACGACCCGCCGCCAGTATGCGATCATGGCCGGTATAGCGTCTTTCTCGTCTGAGGGCGTGCCTGGCATGGGATAAACAACTGACGCCTTGCTGTTCGATGGGACTGCGGCGCCATGCTCGTAGGACTTTTACCGCTGAAACGTGACGCAAAACGTGGGCGGGTTTGTCCTTAGTACCAATGGCAACACCATTACCGTCCTAGCCATGGACTTCCACATGCACCACGGCGATGGACCGAGGGCTCGACAAAGAGTACCACCGTGCTGAGAGTGTGATCGACGGTGCCAAAGGTTCGTGTCCATAGAGGACGGTGTCTCTGCGCCCATCGCGGTTGGCCTTGAGTGTTTGCACTTGAACTGGCCAGGAAGACCGAAAAACACGATGAAAGCCAAGCTCTTTACCATTCTCAAGAGCTGCACCGTCACTCAATCGCCTCTAGAACCATTTTGACGTGGAGCAGATATCCTGGTGCTTCCTCGACGCCATTGTAGTCTCCTAGGAGGCAGAAGCAATGAGACGACGTTGCGCCCAACTGTCACATCCCACATCACATCTGCGAGCACCTGATGCAAATCGGCAAAAGCATCAGAGGGTCATCTTATTTGTTTCATAAAGGTAAATCCTCTTCGTAAAATACTGTTACAATATTCTCTCCCTTCCTGTCTTTCAAATTGTATAATAGAAGGTCTCCTAAAATTACTTGTCTGATGACGTAAATCCCTTCTATGAAATTAGAAAGATAGCCATTTGTAAACATAGACGTATACTTTTAGATACAAACTTTTTAAAATTTATTTTACATTTAGGAATTTCAGCGCTCCGTTGTTAGATGTGCAAATGAGTGAATCCATACTTTCAGACCTGCTTTTAGAGTCTCTTGATTTAATTGGTGATATATCTATCTGGTTTTATTTTCTGAGAAAACATTTCTATATGCTTCGCTTCCATATGCTTTGATTAATTGATTAAAGCTTTCCACTACGGTTCTTGCTTGAGTAACTGGAAAATTATTCGAGATTTTCTTTCTTTGATAAGTCCTTAACTTTTCAATCGAAATAATTCTCTTACTTAACTTTATTGTGTCTGTTTGCTCACTGAATATTTCTCATAAAGCATTGTGTGGTTTGCACTTTTTAAATCCAGACGTACTTTTGAGAAGATATCTCACACTGTCAAAATGAATTTGTATCCATTGTTGTATTTGCATATATTTGTTTATCAATGATGTCTTTTGTCACCGATCACTTGCGTGACTAGCATTCTTGAATAAGGAAATTTTTGTAGTTTGCTGGTGAAATGTGTATGAAGATTGTTCGGCTATGTTTATGTTGATAATATTGTATTCTCTACTTTATATTAATGTTTTGCTTTTTAATTTATCGCCTCAATTTACTGATATTTGTTAAAGAAACTGGACTGACGGGATCGTAGTATAGACGTCTTAAGTACAATTCTTGGTAAGGATAAACAGGCTTTGTGTTATTATTACCACTTAACTCTTGAGATAATCGAACAGGTTATTAAATAAATACCATATATTCAGGATTAAGTGTATCGGTTTATATTACCTTTGTCCTTTGACCTCTATTTTTAAATGTTTACAAAATGCCCACCTCAGTACTTAAAGCCTCTCCCCTGTGGATAGTACATATGTAAATCAGGACTGCATGCAGGATGTGGCAAAGTTTGGATGCTGTGCTCCTTCAGGAAGTCTGTCACGACGGTGGAGTTTACGTGTCAGTGCCTTGTGATGGAGTCGATGCGCGGTGGTAGGTTCGATAATGTTATACGAGTTTTCGCAACACTTTGGACGCATAAAACTGTCCAGTGACAAAAGCAGTCATCACAGGTACTTGGACGACAGCTGTTTTTTAAATCGGAAAAACAATGCAGATAAAACCCTCTTGTCAGTTCGACTTCGTCGAGTGATTAGTAATCTCTGCTCGTTTTCTCCGAGCCAAACTTTATTATTTTCTCTTGAGTCAGGGTCGAAAAAGTCAATCCATTTTTCATCGCATATGATAGTTTTCTTTAAACATATCTAGTCATTCTTTTCATATTTGGTGAGTAGCAGCTGGGCGATTTCAACCAGATTTTCTTGCTTTACCATGGGTCACTGGCCGAAAAATTGCAATACTCATTTTGCACAAAACTTTTTTTCAGCTTCAAATGGGTCTTCAATATATTTAACACAGCTGACAAATTAATGTCTGCGATAAAATAAATGCACTCCACTACTCATCGAGCTTCATTGCCAACTCTCCCCGTTGTAACAGCCATTTCCCGTTCACCAATAGAAAACACAACGTGATTCATCTGCCATGGATTCGCGACCAACTATAATTTCCACGAACTTAGACGAATAAACAGAAAATCGTTTGGACTGTATTAAATGCAAAGTCAGCATATAACAATGATGAACATTATAGGATCTCACACATGTAAGACTTGTTGGTAACAGCACACAACGTTGACACGGAGTTACAAAAATATGCGCTGGTACCAGTTTTCAGCATATTTCTAACACAAACTTGCAGACATCTTTTGCATATATCATTGCTCAGAAAACATCTAATATAAAGTTGAAAGAATGTTGATGCCATCGGTCACAGAATACATCTGTCATCAATTATCTCACTAATCAATCATGCATAGATTTTTTAACGATGGCGGGAAAGTCTGTTCTTCAGCATTTGGTTGTGTCTACACTGCTGGACATTATATAGGCGCAGCTCAATGCTTCCATGATAAACACACACAGACATCCCCCATATATATATATGGACTCTTTTGACAAATTGGCATGATGCATTTAAGCGAAATAGTGATTTAATCTCTACTGTAAGCTTTCGATATTGTGTGTGCATCAGCTTTAAGTCTCTAATATAAAATTCTTGAATTGTGGTTGTGGACTTTATTTCTTTGAGAATTATAAGTACGCTCCATTCTTAAGTTGTTGCACATAATTTCTAACCGTCAACAGACATGTTCTGTCAATGTTGGTTATGGTATTTTTAATTTGCAACCCCAAATGTGCCTCAAGGTGTCAAACAACTTCCTAGTAAACTCAGACGTTCTTTCAAACCAGTCTACGTGTAAAAGAATTAGAATTGTAATCAACCTTGATAGTACATCGTTTTCATATTCATGTACAACTCAACCTAAATTCAACACTTCCTCAATACATAAATTAAAAAAAAATTATTTCTGCGAGTGAGGTTCGAACCTAAAATATCTGAATCAAAAGTGTGATGAGCAAATGGATTTGGCCACCACGAACTGTTACCGTCTAAAGAAAAAACATACGTATACTTAACGTCGCTGGCGAAAATAATGAGATACAACTCCCCTCATTCTATTCACCAATTTGGAAACGAATCCATTTCAAAATTACCATCCATCGTCTAATATTTTCGAGTGCTGATGATTACTGTGTACATATCTTGTTTTATCAATGTTAAAGGTCGCATAAGTGGCCCCGAACGTTTATCATAGCTCTTATCTTGGTATTGTAATTATACGTCTTAATTTATTTTATTCGCACTTCCGCGAACAATAATTTGAGTTGTTTTCATATCGGTAGTGGTCAGTTTGATTCTTTCTTGTACAAGCCAGCTTGTACCAAGAAATTTTCGATAACTACTTGAGAATTATAGACATGCAGAATACTCCATTTCTTGACTTAACCTGTCTTCTACAAGAGACTGTATACTTCAGGAAGAGAGTCGCCGATCAGAATAACTGACACAACTATGTGTATAAAAATTCACAGCACTGCATTGATATGCATTGATATGCAGTAAAATATTACCGGGACACCCCGTGGAAACTTGTGTTGGCGGCACAAGCGGAATACATACCCGGTGGTAAAAGGTCATGTGGAGGTTTTGGGATTGGAAACCGTGATCTTTTAGTCTGTTCTCAAACTGTTATTATGATATATATGCCTTTCTTGATGCTAGCATGACTTGTAGGGTCACTGTACCTCTCCCATTCTAGTAAAGTAAAAATTTTAGATTTGCTCAACGGCACATTTGTCAACTTTTCTTTACACAGATACAAATAATTTACGCCATTTTAAGTATATATATATATATATATATATATATATATATATATATATATATATATATATATATATATATATATAGAATATATGTATAGTATTTAATCTGTATCAATGATATACCACGAGATGTATAAATTTTTCATTAAAAGGAAACGAAGCTTGCTGAGTTTCCTTTTAATGAAAAATTTATACAACGAGTGGTATATCATTGATACAGCGTACATACTGTACATATATTCTATTTATACCACATACAAATACATATATTTGCCCTTTGAACGGAGTTCAGATTTACTACAGACAGCCGTGTATTGACCTAGTGAATGAACTCCTCACATCCCCGAGTGTGTCCGCTACAAAATGTAGTTCTCTGCCTTAGTGGCTATTTACAATCACCTCTGCATATTGATAAGTTGATTGTTTTCTTTTCTTGGTTTCTGTTTTTCTCCACATTGATTAATTCAATATAATACACACTTAATGATTTAAACATGAAAGATGGTTTTAATGATAAAAGTACAGCAGTAGCAACACTTGGATAGCTACACCATTCAGATACCGGCGCATGGAAATTACTGTGGAATAGAAACTAAGCCAAATGACGAACCAACAAGAGGTGATTAAAATATTTTAATATATTTACAGTCGATCTAAGTCAATATTCTGCTTTAGCAACCGTACAACCGACCACACACACACACACACACACACACACACACACACACACACTCTCTCTCTCTCTCTCTCTCTCTCATCCTTTGGTCGGTTTGACTTAACTTTTACCATCATTCATAAGTCCAGAGATATCGTGGGATGAGAAACGAAAATCCTCTACGTTCGCCATTTCATAGATTTTAGCCTGTATCCTGCTACGATGGTCGATCGATCGATCGATCGAGAGAGGCCTTTGGACATTTTCATATTTAAATATTAATAATAATCGATTATTTAGAACATTATGGTATGTTTAAGAAAAAACAAAAAAAACCAAAAACACCCCCCCCCAAAAAAAACATAACATTAAATATATCACAGTATGTGTACCACGTAACCGAGGAATTTACTGGTTTGCAACATTGTATCATTGATAAACACTGTAAATAAATCCCAAGGAAAGAGCACACGTATCGTTAGGACGAACCATATTCTTGTAGGTTACTTGGTGTAATTTCTATTTCAAGGTTTTAATCCAGCCCAAATTCCTTTTCTCTCTCATTCAACATTTCTGCTCAGTTTGTCCGTTATGCATGAAGGGGGAGGGGAGAACAGAAGACAGAAAGGATTGTGATGAAAATGTGTACCATATTAAATTAATTTAGAAAACGGGGATTATTAATACTTTTTATCATTATTTTTCATACGTCACTAGTGACTAATTTGTGGAAATTGATCATTGATCTAGAATCAACTGCAGACGCTCGCGAGAACGTTTATATATGCGTATTATTGCGCCATGAGCGGATCACAATTTGATATACCAATAGTATTGGTATATCAAATTGCTTTATACCAACACTTTAAATGTATGTTATTTTTTAATTTATGTGGTATATATATATATATATATATATATATATATATATATATATAGAGAGAGAGAGAGAGAGAGAGAGAGAGAGAGAGAGAGAGAGAGAGAGAGAGATGACTTCTGGACATAAATATTGGCATTTTTACATAAAGCGGGTGTATCCTCAGATCTGTGCACACCTTTAGCTTATCTCAAATATTTCGGGAATCTAAACACTGTTTTTATACCTTTGATCAGAAAGCGTCCCCTGTCTGGGTATTGGTGATGTAGGTCAGTCCGTCCGGCATTTAATTTTTGATTAACATTACTACTTAGCCCAGCTTTTCATATGTTATTTTATGCAAAATCATTTAATATGTACATGCATTGGAAGAAATGTCAAACTGTTCACAGGAGATTATATCATTTATACTCGTATTTCTTGTTCCAGGATTTTATATAATATTTTCCTTTAGCTCAGTATCTCGGACTTAATTGCCTGCAAAGATGTGGCATATTGGAGTACTACCCTATTCAGAAAATAATAGGTCACAGTATTAAAGGAGATGACGGCTTTGAACCACTTAAATTTGTGATTAAATCAAAACTTTAAAATATCCACTTCTCAATACGAGAACACTGCTGAACCACTAAAACTTTTAAAGGAAAAAAAAAAAAACTACTCCCCGGAGCCTGTACAATGGTAATTTTCAGAGCTAGAACACTCATATTTTTTAAAAACAAATTGACTAAAATTATAAATTATATTATCTTGTTTGGGCATTTATTACAGAACAAACAGAATAAGTTTCATGCAGCCCAACACGAAATCAATAAACACCACAGATGTTTTGGCAGTGTTCTGGGTTATGCTAACAGACACTCAATAATTGATCCACCAATAACATATGTACTGTTTGTACTGTTTATAACGTAGATTCCACCAAACCCAATACAAAGTATAGTTTACAATTAATGTAGAGAATTATGACTCAAGGTCCATCAGTAATCGTAGAATTTTACCACAGAAATAAATTAAACAAAGAACTAAAAAATTAGTTCCGCCAATGTCTTTGGTCTCTACTATATGACAACCTCAGTACTGAAATCGTCATAGTGACAATAAATGTAGTTTTTAAAATGCCAAGATACTGCAACACAGAGTAGCGGGAAATAAATAATGGAAAATTCAGTACAGCGAAAATCAAACATCCTCACATTTTATGTTTATGCAGAATTACAAGTACAGTATAATTATATATAATAAAAAAACTTCTATCAATGAATGTTGCGTGTCAACAATTATGATTTATATCCATCTCGAAACTGGTCTTTATTTTGGACTAGATTTACGATCCGCAATATTCAAATTAATAATACAATGTTATCTTGAAAATAAATAATTCAACCTTTGCCACTTTCAAGCATAAATGTTAAACGTTCTTTTCGACTCCAAATATATAATTTTATACATATTTACAAACTTAGTTTTATACATATTTACAAACTTAGTTTTATACATATTTACAAACTTAGTTTTATACATGTTTACAAACTTAGTTTTATACATATTTGCAAACTTAGTTTTATACATATTTACAAACTTGCCATATTCTACTGCCTCCAGTATGTTTATTTTTATTTTTTTATTTTAAGTAGTTCATTTATGGTAAATAACGTCAATATTGTACATTTTAGCACGATCTTTATAACTGAACATGAGGTTTGTATTCACGAGCCGATTTCATATATTGACACAAAATATTTCTTTTAATAGCAATGTTTTCAAACGCGTTTGATATATTAATATATTTACAACCGATATATGCGTTTGCGAGTGTACTATTGAATGTGCAAACATGTCTTTGTTGACCATTGAAGTATTTGTTTCATATCTGTATCCTTGTTTAGCACCATCGACTTCTTTCACATCAATGTCCTTGTTTTGCATCAATGTCCTTGTTTTGCATATGCGTCCTTGTTTTGCATCAATGTCCTTGTTTTACATCCATGTCCTTGTCTATATATTTTCGTACTCCATTATGCTCCATCTCGACCTGCGCATCAAGTTATATACATTATAAAATACTTCATATTTGTTTTCAGGGCAATATAATTAAAATACGACTTTTGTTTAATTTTACAAGAGTGAACATTTTACAGATATTGTTTGTTGTCTATAATTAGACTGAATGACACATAATTCTGTCAAAAAGATGCTTAAGACATCGCATAATTACTCAAAAGGTACAAAACAATCTTTATAAAAGAATGTATTAATTTACACAATATTGCTCTGTACATACGTTTAAATGATGGTATGAGCATTTCCAAGTGTTTAAACGTGATCTCGTTTTTCTGAATTTTACCGAAAGCTTATTTCCCTCGCCCAAACGGTAAGACCTGAATTCTTTAAATGTGTCCGATTTCTTTTTAGTTTTACTACAGTTATCAAAGATATTGTATATAAGCAAAATATATTTAGTGTGACTTCATTATTCAATATCTACATATCATAAAAACACGTATATTTGTCAAGGCCATGGACAGGGTAGGACAACTAGGATTAAATTTCGGGGGCCCACAACGGTCAGGGGGCCACCGCCGTCACAATTTATTAATTCATAGGGGCGTGCTGAATAATTTTTCCTAGGGCCCACAAGTCATGTCCGCGACCCTGATATTTGTGTAGGTCAATGCATAATACTGCATCTATATGAGTTCCAAGTAATATCATTACACGGGGATTTCTCAACACCCTTTGCCCTTGCTCATGTACTTGTTCTTGACATGCTAGCTACTCATCATGATAACAATTTGATAAAAGTGGCATTCATATGATAAATATACGCACAAAAAAATTGTGAAAGATAATGTAGATCCGATCTCATCAAGTTTGTTTAACATGTTTCATTGAATCCGCAGAACATTTGAAATCAGAATCTCTCTCTCTCTCTCTCTCTCTCTCTCTCCCTCTCTGTGTGTGTGTGCCCCAACTAAAGACTGCTTACTGCACATAAATTGTACATGAGTAATATTGATTTAGGTTTCATACCCAGATGTAAAGATTATGAACGTGTTATTGATAAAGAGCAAATCATATTCATCAGGCAGCGGTATTACGTTTCTCCAATTAAATGGCACTTCTTTTATAAGATTCTTATGCACTGGGATAAAATTAGTTTCGAACCAGAATTGTCTTTCATATTAAAGGTTTGACTGTTTGATACAACTTCTGAATGTTTTTGCGACCCGAACCAATCAATACAGAAATTTATATCTCGATATTGTAAAACCATATTATTCTTAACGAATCATCGAATACTTGACGAATTAGGTTTTAGATCAACACTTGCCCGTTCTTATGATACGATAGTTTACTAAGTGACTCAACCATCTCAAGTGCAATTGAAGAAGGGATGTATCGTAGAGTCGCAAACATGGTATATATAGCTCTTTTCACCGGTTGTCACCTGAGCATAATACTGTCCGCTCAGACAAAATTTGCGGAATTCGCACGTTTGGTGCAACGCAGAATAGTTAATAATGGCTTGATGGATAGAAAAATATCTCAGGAGTAAAACAAACCATAGAATATGGTCGTATGCCATCAAAGACGGAAATAGCAGAAGGAAATCGAGGGTCATGGGTGGAACGAAGTATTTGGAAGTTACTGACCTTGTCTCTTATATATAGTGTGATAGAGAGGGTCCAATGTCAGAATGGGTCATGGGGGTAATCTGAGGTATTTTTGTCACTCTGTATGATATTTTTTCCTTCAGATTATTGTTTTATTTCTTAACATCAAGCTCGCGTCGAGCACCTGTGGACTGTACCAGCTAACAGTTAATCGACGATGTAAACAAAACAGATCCTAGAAAATATTACTGTCAACTCATTTGAACAATTCACTGGTAATGCGCAGATTTAAAAAAAAAATCGAGACCGAATTGGACGGCTTGTATGGTGTTTACCGTATACAAGCATGCATACTTCACTCCCTAAATACAGGTTATTACAAAACCATCTACCAAGAGCGTTAGTGTCTTCACAACACTCTTAAAATTTACACTGAAGGCACTTACATACGCAAAACTAATGCTTTATGGAAAGTACTGTAGTAATGGTAGGAGCAGTTGAAATGTAATTGTTATAACTTACACATAAAACTCAGTTTTCTCAACTTGAAAAACAAGAACATGGAATTAAGTTACTCAAGTTAACTATGAACAATAGATATTGTAATTCAACACTAATATTATTAATATTTATAAATGTCTTAAACTCCAAGCCTGCAGATGACACAGGTTTCAAGCACAAGTACTATGATAACAATGAAATGTTTAAGAACAAAGATACACTAATTTGGCATGAGAGCAATTTTAGGTACAAGTTTTGTTTCCCTATTCTAACCATTATAAAGTATACATTGCACAGTAAGAAAAATTCAGAAACTTGAAGTATATGTGACAATACTAAAATGAAACTATTCAATATTCGATACTGAACTGCATATAACTGTTAATAGAAACAAACTGGCATGCCTATTGTGATCATATGAACCCATTTCAGAGTACATATTGCAGAAGAAATAAATGTATTTTACATTTGTATCCGGTAACTTATTTTGAAGTGCTCAACTGTCCCATAAACAGCATGTGTGTAAAATTAAAACTCATGTTTACTATCCTGATGTCTACTGGTATGCAAACCTGGAAGAATTGAATATGTATATGAGGTAATAAATTTACTCACTGATGAATTGCTGTTAAAGTTTACAATGTGTGATATTTCAGAGTATGTTGAGCAGATATTTGGCAAACTTCTGAGCAGTGGGCCAAATAAGTTATGATGCATGACATTTAAAATCAAATATCAGCATAATTTACAAAAATAATATGCCACCATAAGCCAATATAATGCCGTGCATGACTAGAAGAGAAAAAAAAAAAAATTGGCCATTGGGAGTACACTGCACAAGTTGCATTTGCAATTTACATGATACTGCATAATGGTACTTGAATTTTTCAGAGAAAGAACTTCTTCAGGAAAAAAAAATGCTAATAGATTTAGCTATATAGTTTACCTGAAACACATTTGTTGCATGTCTGTACAGACCAAAATAATTGTGTGTGGCATGAAGTGTGACATATATGAACAGATAATGCATCATCAGTGTGGTGAGCCCAGAAAAAATATAAAGGGGCCAAAAGAATTACGGAGACCTAGTATGAAGGTAAGAATTATGAAAAAAAAATCTTTTTAAGTGGCAAATTTAATGAGCTGCCTGTGGCAAATATTTTTCATTGATGCAGTTTAGTCCATTTTAAGCAGAAATATTATAATTAGTAGTATTATCATTTCTCTGATTGTTCAATCCTGTTTAGTTTACATGTATAGTTCTTGCACTTAGTCTTCTAACTTGAAATCATACTTGTAACTTTGTAACTGTACAATTAGTTCTGTCAATATTCATGAACTGTGTCTTTAAAAAAAATGTTCTTTCTCAGGTCTTGATTCCAGGACCGCCATTTTGGAAGCCTTCATTGTCCATCTTGGGGGGTTTTCACCTGTATATTTCTTCAGTTTGTTGTGATGAACAAGTTTTTCTTTACCATATGGATCCAGCTGGATCAGGTAATTTAAACAACTTATTGTCCGCTTGACAACATAAGGTCCATCATACATGTTCTGCAATTTTGGGGACACATCTATCTTCCTACTATCTGCTATTAACCACACTAAATCTCCTGGCTGGTAAGTATACTGGGACACCTTGGCATCATACAATTCTTTCTGGTGTCTCGCTGCAGACTGTAAATGTTTTCTGGCAACCTGATGAGCATGATGCATCCTATCTCTAATCAGATCAACATACTCACCATAACTTGTGAAATTTTCTCCTGTCTGGTTCCGCACATATCCAAATGCAAGTTCTGCAGGCAACCTTACTTCTCTTCCTAACATCAGTAAGTTTGGGGTTACACCTGTGGACTTGTGTGATGTAGCTCGATAAGCAGCCGCTAAACAACCTAAGTGCAAATCCCAGTTCTCTTGCTCTCCCATCAAATAGGCTTTGATCATCCTTAAAAGAGTACAGTTGAACCTCTCTACTAGTCCATTACATCTTGGATTTCTAACACTTGTTCTAGTTTTCCGCATTTCTAACATCCGGCACAACTTCGTGAAAATTTCACTTTCATAAATCCGAACTTGATCAGAATGTATGGTCAAAGGGCATCCAAATCTGCTAATAACCTCCTCCAATATTTTCTGTGTACATGTTTCAGCAGTCTGGTCAGGTACTGCAAATATTTCGACCCATTTGGTAAAATGATCAGTTGCAACCAAAATGTACTGGTTTCCCCTAGGTGTATGAGGTAAAGGCCCCAAAATATCTGTTGCCAACCTATCCAAGGGTGCTCCAACTGCCATGTTACCCAATGGTGCTCTTGGATTCTTGTTGGGTTTCTTATTTGCAGCACAAATATCACATTTCATTACCCAGTTCTTAATGTCTTCACGCATTTCATACCAGTAAAATCTTTGAAGGGTTTTCTTACATGTCTTCTTTATTCCTAAGTGTCCAGATAACACGGAGACATGCATCTGAAACATGATATCCCTCCTCAATACCCAAGGAACAATGAATTGTAAATGTTCTCCAGTGCCATCTTTCCTGATGAACTTCTTAAACAGAACCCCATCCTGCAGTTCTAAGATATCCCATATTAACCAATATTGTCGTGTTGCTGGACTCAAAGCAGTAATTTCTGCACTTGATTGTTATTTATTCTCTTGTTTTGCCATTATGATAGGTCCTATATCTTCATCCTGTTCTTGTAGCTGTTGGAGTTTCATCATGCTGTAATTTTCAGCCCAAGGTACCCAACGGTCTGACTTATTCTCTTTTCTGTATTGAACTTCTTTCTCCTCTTCAGGGACTAACTTTGTCTTTATATCCTTTCTGTATTGAGCACTGGTTTTCACAGTTTTTAAATTCTCACTCTCTTGTTCAGTCCTTACAATGGGTCCCTCTGCCTGATTGGAACCCATCACACGTTCTTCGTCAATAAAGGTCAGGCTGTCAGCTACCTGATTGTCATCTGTAGTTTCTTTTAAATTAACTATCTGAAGACCCTCTGCCTGCTTAGGACCCAGTCTGTTTGTTGCTGAGAAATATCCCATCATGTCGTCTTCTCTTTTCCTACATTTCCTGCATGGTCCACAGCGCAAAGGCTCCATCATATTAACATCATCACAGTTGCAATCACGTGGATTAGGACACCTGCTGAGAGCTTCTGCATTGCCATGCTTGGTGCCAGGACGATATTCCACTGTAAAGTCATCTAGCTATCCATCCCTTCGGTTCTTTCAGTTTGAACAGCCAAACTAAAGCTTGATGGTCTGTCCTGAGTATGAGAGGTTCTGCCCAAAAGATATTGTCTAGAATACTCAACAAAATAACGCACTGCTAATAATTCCTTGTCGGTTGCACAGTAGTTTTTCTCTGCTCGGTTTAAAGATCGACTGGCGAAGGCTATCACTCATTCTTTCCCATCTTGGTATTGACTGAGAACAGCACCTATTCCCACTTCACTGGCATCGGTGTCAAGAATAAACTTTGGCTAAAATGTTTGGTTTCTTCTGTATCTTCAGTGTCAAAGAGTGTCATTTGAATGCCGTCATGTCTGTATGCTTGTCCGATGCATGTGTCCTGTTTGATAGATACAGCTGTTGGGTATGGATTGAGTACTCTAAGCTTCTGAGTGACTTTATCTTTTGTGTCCAGTAGAGCAGGAGCCACAATCAGGGGATATTTATCTGTAAAATTTTTACTTGGTTCAATCAGAAACTCTTTTTGTTTTGC
Source organism: Megalonaias nervosa (assembly GCA_016617855.1). Lineage (NCBI taxonomy): Eukaryota > Metazoa > Mollusca > Bivalvia > Unionida > Unionidae > Megalonaias > Megalonaias nervosa. The sequence goes on from JAECUM010002172.1 coordinate 42,283, forward strand.
AATTCCATCTTCTTCCCTCCTATCTACAAAAACATCTATTACTATTTCCTAGTATCAAGAAATGTTCTGCTGCTCTTACATTTCTCAGTGCATCATCATTAAGTCTAATCTGTATGCATCCATCGTTCTCATTTTGCAGTATGTCTATTCCAAGAAGTTCTTCATCGTCAATTTCTGCGACTATTACCTCCCTGTCCAGTTTCAGTGGTCCAAATTCTAGATGAAACATAGCTTTTCCCAACTCTTTGAACAGTGTCCCACCTGCTCCAGCCAAAGTTACAGACTTCTTTAACGATGGACGTTTCTCCTCAGGTATTTGATTATAAAGTCTGACAGCAATAATGGTCTTTGTTGCACCCGTATCTGCAGTGAATATTAGTTTCACCCCTTCTATTGAACCCTTAATGTAAATTCCATCATACTTTAAGATGCGTCGCCTGATTAATTCTGGACTTATTTGAACATTATCTTCTGTGTGTGGGCCTTTGTCAAATGGGGCTGCACTTAGGCCCGCGGAGCCAGCCCTATCTCGTTTAAAGCGTCAGAGTTGGAGTCTGTAGGATTGGTGACTGATTTCCCTTGAAGAGTGGGCTCTCCATTTTGCAGATTTGACCTCGGTCATCAGAATAGAGTTTCGTGTACTTAAATGGGCAGTCTCTTGCAAAATGTCCCTGCTCCCCACAACTAAAACAGTTTAGATTGTGACCATTCTCCTCATTTCTCTTCTGGTAAGGTTGGATTTGTGGCCTGCCTCCCTTGCGTAGCAATGTGGACATATTGTTTTGCTGTATTCTCTTCAGCCCATCTTCAATTTTCTTTATTTTATCAACTATCTGTTGCAGAATTTCTTTGTCTTGGGATTTATTCTCACTAGATTTCTCACACTCTGTCTTGTCGTCTTTTCTTGTCTTCAGCGTAGCAGGACCACCCTTTACTGTATTCTGTGTTTTCTTCATGCCAGCATTCTTTACTGGTACTTGATATACATGCTTACCTGTTTCATATTCATCTTCCTCAATTAATTCGTAATCATCATCTAAATCTGACTCAACTCCCTGCTGTGTAGTCCTTCTTGTCATCTTTTTAAATTTTCTCTCTTGCAGAGATTCAGGACATTGGGACGTATCTCAGTTTGCATAAAATTTACTACATGATACACTGCTTCATCAATGTCATTTGGTTCCTTGACATACTCTACCTGGAAACGTGCTCTGTCATCATACAGACCATCTAAAAATCTTCTAAGTAAATCTTCTCTTCTGGTTCTTGTGTCTCTGTTAGGATGTGCCTTGTCATACAGCAGCTTTAACTCTGTAGCATACTCTTCTGCAAGTTCTCCTGGTTTTTGCTTTTTTTCTGCTGAATTGCCCAGCATAAGTCTTTGTCGTCTCTACAATACAATAGCGATTGTTCAGTTGGTTCACTGGTGCTTTGAAATTTCCTAAGGTCATTCTAGGAAGCTGACTGAATACAAAGTTCCCAGCCTGCCCATGCAGGCGTGGTAGTAACTCGTCCAGTTTCTGCTCCTCAGTCCAGTGTTGCCTATCAGCTATTGCTGTAAACCTGTTGATCCATACGTTCCATGATTCTTTCCCTGTAAATGCAGGTAGTCTCACACCATGACTCCTTGCAGTTCTGAAACTTGTGGCCTGTCCCATATTCAGTCTAGATCTGGAAGTGCCCGAAATATACCCTTCAACTTCACCATCACTCCCATCTGATGAACTCGTACTATCATCAGCTTTTCCTTCACTATCCCGTGACATTCGTTTCCTTGTCGAATGAACTTCTCTATTTCTTATTCGTGTCTCAATAACCGAATCTCGAGACTCCCCAGCTGGAGTATTTCCACAAGATGGTGACTGGGCCCTAGCCACCAACCCTTGTAAAACATTCTCTATACTCTGCATTGTCCCAGATACCTCTTTCATAAACCCTTGCATTGCAGTACTTACTGCAGATACAACTCTTCCAGTCAGATCTATAAAATTTTCCTTGGCCGTTTCAGCATTTTCTCCAATAACATCACCCTGGTCAACACCCTGTAGATTCCTCTGCCACTCTCTGGTGGCTGGCAACACCTGGACAGATGCATTTAATCTTCTTGACCTTCTCTCAGTAGCTTCACCTGACCTAATTTGCCCTGCATAATAGTCAATATCAGTTGCCTGGTCTCATTTAAATCTTCTTCATTTCTCATATGTGTCCTGTTGTCTTTTTCAGAGGTGACATCCCCACCAAATTCACTTTAATCTTCAACTGCTGATTCCACTTCAAAGCTGCATCCAGCATCAGTTTCTATTTCAAATGAAGTCCCTTTGTCGTGGACCTGGTCCCGCTCGACAGTCATTTGACTCATCCCCTGAGCTTTTTGATTTCTCCGTTTACCCATGACAGATACCACAGCTCAAATTAAGGTGCAGTATACCCAGACTCACTTGTTTGGAGTTCTGTATCAGCAAGATATCTCCAATGGAATTTCCTCCTGAGGTACTGGCACCAGTCTCTTCAGAGGCGTGGGTTCGAATCCCACCGCTGCCACCAGACTTTGTAACGGCCGAGCTAGGTTCTCATAATGCTACACTGGAGTACGGCACCAGGGATGAGTATGCTTCTTATCAGCTGACTAAGGAGGGGAGAATGGAGTGAACTCGAACTCTTGATTTCTTTTCACCCATAAGATAATATGATGATCCATTTATTAAGAAACATTGAATAAAGTCAGTTCATAACCATGACAGTCTTGTTGTTTTGTGCACTAAGCCAAACTACTATCATTGTCTTGAGGTACAGTATGGTATAAGATAATTTCACACAAGGTCAGGGTACACATTAGCACTATACTATTAGTTCGTTATATTATTACTTCTTTTGATGAATGAAAATTATAAAAGAGTTACCATATTTGGATTTAGTTGCAATGAAGTTTACTACAGAAGAGAAAATATGACTTGACTGTAATATGTGAAATGTAAAATCTGCAAGGAAAAACACTTGCTTGACTTGACACTTCTACTCTAGCTTAATACTCATTTGAAGTGAATTGATATAGATGGAAGTAAATTGGCTGTCAAGTCGGTGAGGAAAAGAATCACAATGACAACTAGTAAATTATAAAATAGAAATTTAAATAAATCATGTTTTTATAGATTGCTAGATTAATCAAGTATTGTTGAATTGAATTTAGAATGTCAAGTTGGTGAGGAAAACACTCACAATGACTTAAACATTCTATTTCCCTAAGAACTTTGTTGGACCTATAGTTTAAGAAAAGGAATTATATATTTACAAGGTAGAGAAACTTCTCTGTGTGTCTTTAGCTTCATAAACTATTTAAATAAAGAAAATAAATTAATAAATAAATAAAAGTATTGGTCTGTGAGGACAACACTCACTTGACCATATAACTGAGGTTCAAATAACAAATGATATAACAATATCTAGTTTGCTTATAAAAATAAATTAGAAGTGACTAGAATGCATATAATTTCGAAGAAAGAAAGGAATTAAAAATAAAAATATAAATTCCTTAAATAAATATTGTTTTGTGCTTAAATAAACTTTAACAAAAAATTTACTGTCCAAAATACTGCTTAAAGTTACATAACTCTATAATAAACTAAACAAAAAAAAAATAAAATAAAATAAAAAAATAAAACTCACAATAACTGTGATGTACCTAGTTTGATCGCTGCTAGCTGACTGACCCCTACAAGCAGCCCACAAAGCCTTATATACTCCTGACAAAACCCACAAAACCCACAGCGCCTACAACGCCCACAAAACCCACAGTTCTAACAAAACCCACAAAACCCACAGCGCCCACAAAACCCACAGTGTCCACAACGCCTACAAAACCCACAGTTCTTAAACCCACAATTTTTGTGGGTGTATTCAAACAAACATGAGCTAGTATTGCATGTGTATATTTAGTCAATCTTCACAATGATCATTCATAGAAATTACCAATTTGATATTTTACACATTGTTACATTGTGATTGTATTGCCCCAAGAAAAGAAAAAGAAAAAAAATAATCAGTTTTATAATTCGCGGCACATACCGTGTTATGCTGTTGCTGATAGCAATGGTTCGGAAACTGTTATGCACTGTTACAATATTACCGAGGTAGACCGCATGACAGGGCAGTCAACATGTGTATGTACCAGAGAAATAAGGAAGAGAAAAGAAAAACAAACTTACATGCGATGATGTATACAAATGAAACATCAGGGGCTATAAACACATTGAGTATGTACCGTGCATTCTTAAACGGTTAACGAGAAATAGTCATTAATCAAATTATCAAGGATGCCAGCCGTCGGCATCAATACTCCCTATTTTCGCTGACTCAAAACATGTAGACTATACCAGCTAACAACTAATTGATGAAGTAAACAAAACAGAGGATCCTAGAAAATATTAATGTGAACTCATTTGAGCAATTCACTGGTAATGCACTGATTTTAACAAAAAAATCAAGACCAAATTAGGCGGCTTGTATGGTGTTTACCATATACAAGCATGCATACCTGACTCCCTAAATGCAGGTTATTACAATCAGCTATCAAAACACATGCCTGTGAATGTGCAAGAGTTTGTTTGCCAGTATAATTGATATCAAAACTAGGCCTAGCCACTGATGGCTTGAAGAATACCTTTCGCTACAACACAATACTAGAATAAACCTGCCAAAGGCGAGGGGGGCATCTCAAAAGGTATGATTAGTCAATGTACCTCTAAAAAATCACAGGGCGAAGTCGTTTTCGCCTTCCTAACAGAAGAAGGCAAAGTTTACATTTTTTAGGCAACTTAGTCGCCCACTTTGCCTGGTAGCGTGAGCCCTGCAATCATGATTTATAGTTGTCCAGACCAGTTACATGAACTGGTCCAATCATCATTTTTTGTTGTCCAGACTAGTAACACATAGGAATTATAATCTCCTTTATAGACAATGTTGCCATTTTGTACTAAATGTAGATTGTTGATAAGATGCCATAGAAATTCTTGCCAATCCAGTCATTGTTGCCATAGACTGGACATATTTGTTGGTGTCTATATGCCATGAATTAAATGATGCAATTAGTAAAGCAGGATTGACATGATATAAAAGAGGTAATTAGACAGGAAACAAAGTCAGGAGACAAAAGTGAATATCAAAATTAAACCTCAACAAAGTTGGTTTCATTTCTTGTACTGCATAATTTGCTTAGTCTCAGACATTGAGGGCAATAAAATTCCAGTTCTGAACTTCATAAAAACTCTTCTGTTTGTATAATGGAAATTGCTCTTAAGTGATCTTTTTTGCATTAATTTTTCCTGGCTGCTGAAGTTGATGACAAGTATACCATTGCCAGCTTGATACTTTTATGTATTAGGTAATAAATAAAGCATACCATTATTGTTTGGCTAATAACTATGTTGGCAATGTAATATTTTGTAAATTTGTTCCAGATTGTTTTAATAGAAAGCAGCATTTTGGTAATCCTTTGAGTCTGCTATCATTTTACAGTCACACTTTGTAGATTAATTCTATGAATTTTTTTTTAACTTCAACTTCGTAGTTCAAATTTGGAGGTTGACACATCAAAATGACAGCCAATTGTCATTGAACAACTGTCTTATACTATTAAAATGCAGTTTACTGGTACTAAGCCAAGGCTGTTCATAGTATTACTTTACAAATAAACCTTTTAGTGGACTTGATAAAAGTATGTTTTGTTTATTATTCAAATTTTACCTTATGAACAAAATTATTCCAGAATAATGCTGGCAATAGCATATTTCACATGTAGTATAAGATGTTGGTCTTGAATGAGGAGGAAAACAGAACTGTGAGAAAACCCATAGACTCATGCACATGCCAGGACTTGGCATTGAACCTTGGACCCAGAAGTACAAATTGAGTATATTACCCATGTGCTATCCATGTCCAAGATTTATAATCACAATTTGTTTTTGTCAGTTGGATTGCCCAGCAGCACTGGAGAGAATAAAGGAGGAAAAACCCATTACCATCAAGGATGACAAGGGAAACACCAGCAAATGTATAGCTGACATTGTGTCGGTGAGTACTTGTAAATCTATACCATCATGAGAGATCTGTAGAATTTTCAAATATAGGTCCAGGGACACAAGTATTAGAGAACCAGCAGTATAACACAAAGGGTAAAGAAGATTTAGTATTGAAAGTTAAAAGTTTTGGATCAGACACCAGTGGTCCTGAAAGCAAGTGCTTACATATCAAGAGCTTTGCAATAACATCTGCACTGATACTAATCTATAAAGGAACTTAGTTTTACATCAGTCCTGTTTTTTTTTTTCATACAAAGACTTTCTGAAGCCACAGTGGGTCATTATTATGTAACATATTGGAATCACAGACCCAAGGTTTTGTTTTGGATTCTGGCCCAGATTAGCCTGGCAGCTGAGATGTGTTGGTGGTATTTGCACTGCAAATAAAAAGAATGGAAGATAATGATATCAAGTTTATGCCAGAATTGCACTTGTAGAATTTTACCATATGACATGTGTTAAAATCTTACACAGGGCAGCCTTAGAGGAGGACAGGGCATACTGCAGAATGGGCAGGGCATTCCCTTACTTAAATGGCCAATCTCACTCAGTCTATATTGTATAATGTAATAGTTTTTTAATTTACTAAGGCGATGCTGTCTTCTTGTGCTATCCTCCTGGATGAAGGTATACCACACTTTAAAACTGGTTTATATTTACACTTGCACACTATTACCATGAAACACATTTAAATTGAACTGTTCATGATGTCCAGAATTACTTGTCATATGATAGTTATTAATATATATATTATGCTGGCATTTAAATTCTTACCAACTGCAAATTGTTGGCTTTCATATTTGCTCATTGTTTGCTGTTATGCAGTGTTGTTTACTAATGAGAGATTAAAATTTATTTCAGTTGTTCATCACCGTAATGGACAAATTGAGACTGGAAATCAGAGCCATGGATGAGGTATATCATGTCTAAGACGACTTGTTTTATCTCTGTACCCTACTCTTTGAATTATATTGATGACCGTTTTAGCACAGAGGTTACATACTATAAGACTGACCATTAATTCATTTTTGGTAGATACTAATAATAGGAAATTAGAAAATAAAATTAGTTTGTGCCTTGTATAAAACATGTATTTCTTGATTGAAGTTAGTGCAGTCATTTTGACTAATGAAAATGTTGTGCTTTGCAGACTTGAGTCTTTATCATCAAATCATGCCTTCTTTCTGAATGTGTCTTTGTGACCAAGACTAATTCAGGGTACATTTGATTATATGGCTCTGTTTGAGTGATTCTTAATTTATCAAGTACTGCCATTTCTGCTACCATAATTGACCTTCTTGCACAGGATAGTTTTGGCCTAAAAATCTAAATTATATAATTTTATAGTAAGAATTTATGTGAAATCACTGATATAAGTTTTGGAAGAATAAATGTCCTTGCTGATATTACAGTCAATCTCTGTAGAGTATTAATTATTGTATCCCATGATTCCAGACTTAGAGACTGGCTCCCTGCTCATTTATTGTGTTCAGAGTCATACATCTAAAAAGCAGTTTTAAAATAATCAACCAGATTAAAGAAATTTTGATAGCAAAATATGTGTAAAAACAGTAGTGTATGACAGTCAGATTTTTTTTATTAATTTGAAATTTGTGCAGTTTTTTGCACCTATTGTCATCAGTTAAAAAAAATCTCTTCCTAATCAACTTTTCCACCCTTCATTTGCTTGACACATGTAAACCTGGGGATTTTGATCCTGACTTGAATATGTTGGTTGTGTCTTGCATTAATTAGGTTATTGACCCAGTTAGTGAACAGTTTCATCAAGGAAGGTAATGTGTGATCTTTACATCAACCCTTCCGAAGGATGAAAAGTTGACAACAGTTCTGTGCATTTGCCTACTTTTCTTTCATCAGCAAAATTCAATGCACCAAACAGCAAGGTGTATACCTGGCTTCCATTAGTATAGCTGTGTGTTTGGAACACTATATATATATATATATATATATATATATATATATATATATATATATATATATATATATATATATATATATCTGAATCAACCACAGTGACTCCTTTATCTTATGAAGTCAAATACCATACCATCTGCAGTGTCATGGAATTTTGTTTGTGCAACATAAATAAAGACTGCAAGGTATTGTGTGTATTGTCATTATTTTTAATATGAGCAATATTGAATTAAAATGCTGAATCAGTGAATATTCCAGATAATGATTCTCTGTAATTACACAATAATTGTCATAAAAGATTAATAGATAAATAGTGAAACTATTCATTAAATTATATTGAAATTATATGAGTTATGTAAGCAATTTTATATTCTGAATAAATGACTGTTGGTAACTCAGTGGTTTAGATTTGATCAACATAGAAAATTTTAAATGCATTCAGATCATAGTTGTCATTGTATTGTATATTAATCACAATCCCTGTTGTGTGATGGCATGTTCTTTCAATACAAACTATGTTATCAGATCAAGTTCCAGATGTCCCATGCACATTGGGAATAACGGTACATGATCACTGATAGCACTCGCTCAGAGTAATATAACCAAATGTACCCAGATTAAGTCTTGGTCTCGAAGCCATTGGACATGTTTAAAATGGCATGTTACCTCTTGATGATTAAGACTCGGTCTCATAGCATAGCATAAGTTCTTGTTTTGCAAAATACCTCCTCTGCTGATTTGAGAAAGAAGATGTATATAGTTCTTAACCAGAGAGTAAAATACTTAGTTTAATAAATTCTTATCTAGAACTCTGGATAACTCTTGTTTCATAAAAACTTATAATTTTAAAAAAACTGCAAGAGGAATAATTCAGCATAATTTCATTGCATTAAGATTAAAAAAAAAATCGACAAAGGAGTTAGAAACTCTAGCAAATAAGACTGCTAACTCCCAAACTGATCTGGATGAGATGACTGCACCTCAAACCCACCCACCCCATGCCACTTGAGCTACAGTGTCTTTACCTAAGCCTAGTTTGACACAAAATATTTGAGTTCCATCAAAGTTTATATACAGTTGATTATTATGCTTCAAAAAAAGTTCTTTTTTTATTACTTTATGCTAGTTCGTAAATAGATGAATTTTTCAAGAAGAATAATTTTGAAAATTTACTGGAGTGAATTTTCAAAATTATTTTTTCATTACAGTCAGCAGATATTGAATAGATTATGACAAAGAAATTTCATCTGTCATGTATTCAATTGCTTGGTTTAGTGGTAAGGATGATGAATTGTTGTCAGTTGTTTGGTTTGGTGATAAGCATGATGAATTGTTGTCAGTTGTTTGGTTTGGTGGTAAGCATGCTGAATTGTTGTCAGTTGTTTGGTTTAGTGGTAAGCATGATGAATTGTTGTCAATTGTTTGGTTTAGTGGTAAGCATGCTGAATTGTTGTCAGTTGTTTGGTTTAGAGGTAAGCATGATGACTTGTCAATTGTTTGGTTTAGTGGTAAGCATGATTAATTGTCAGTTGTTTGGTTTGGTGGTAAGCATAATGAATTGTTGTCAGTTGTTTGGTTTAGTGGTAAGCATGATGAATTGTTGTCACTTGTTTGGTTTGGTGATAAGCATGCTGAATTGTTGTCAGTTTGGTGGTAAGCATGCTGAATTCTTGTCAGTTTGGTTTAGTGGTAAGCATGCTGAATTGTTGGCAGTTGTTTGGTTTGGTGGTAAGCATGATGAATTGTTGTCAATTGTTTGGTTTGGTGGTAAGCATGATGAATAGTTGTCAATTGTTTGGTTTAGAGGTAAGCATGATGACTTGTTGTCAATTGTTTGGTTTAGTGGTAAGCATGATTAATTGTCAGTTGTTTGGTTTGATGGTAAGCATGCTGAATTCTTGTCAGTTTGGTTTAGCAGTAAGCATGATGAATTGTTGTCAGTTGTTTGGTTTGGTGGTAAGCGTGATGAATTGTTGTCAGTTGTTTGGTTTGGTGATAAGAATGCTGAATTGTTGTCAGTTGTTTGGTGGTAAGCATGCTGAATTCTTGTCAGTTTGGTTTAGTGGTAAGCATGCTGAATTGTTGGCAGTTGTTTGGTTTGGTGGTAAGCATACTGAATTGTTGTCAGTTGTTTAGTGGTAAGCCTGATGAATTGTTGTCAGTTGTGTGGTTTAGTGGTAAGCATGATGAATTTTTGGCAGTTGTTTGGTTTAGTGGTAAGTAATGTGGAATTGTTGTTGTTTGGTTTGGTGGTAAGCATGCTGAATTTTCAGTTGTTTGGTTTGGTGGTAAGCATGATGAATTGTTGTAAGTTGTTTGGTTTAGTGGTAAGAATGACATTGTTATGCGGAAATACCAAGTTCGAATCTTGTCATGTACAGTATTTATTTTCCAACAATTTTGTTAATAATGTGCTTTTTTCGCCAGCCATGAATTAATAAAGAGATTTATGATTCCGGTACTACAGATATTTTCTGTGCGTTTATACACAAACACAGTAGAACATATACAACAAACAGCTGGCATTATTGCATATAAGAAATATGCTACTTCAGCCTGTTATACACTTTAGCTGGCCAATGCATTTGAGCATAAAATAATATTTGCATATTCTGAGTGAATAATGGATGCATTTCATATCTTGGGTGAAAAATGTCAGTATTTTCACTTGTGACTTTGCCTCCCATGAAAATACTAAGTTTTTCACCTACTGATCAAATATATTCATGATTCACTTGATCCAAGGAAATATCCTCATTATTATTGAAAAGTGTTTGAATTTTCTGATGAAATATTTGTCCTGACTTGGGGTTATATCCACCATTTTCCGTAATGTCAACATATTTGGAATAGAAATTTCAGTAGAAAATGCACTTTTTTTCAACCTGATACAGGATGTAATTTTGTCGAAGAAAGCTTATTTTCACAAAGATAATTTTTGGAGTAAATGTTTCAATTTCCCAGCTAAAAATAACTTTGAAAGTAGGTCAGAATTAGTCTGAAATGACTGTTGGACAAATTTAGATTATTCTGAGCTTTTGTTAACACATTTTATTTGCAGCGAACTAAATAAATGCATAATATTCATATCCCCAAAATACTGAGTGCACTTAACAAGACAGATATAACTTAAAGCACTGACTAAAAATAGAAAATGGAACTTTTGCTTATAGAACCAACCCCCAACCAAATTAATTTTAGGTAAAAAAAACCAACAGATTATTAAGGGATACTAATTAGAACTAATTTAAACTGTTTCTATCCTTATTCTCTTAGTATTTTATTGTCGTTAATTTTTTTATTACATGAAAGCAGTAGTTGAATAAACAGTGATCTTGCCCTTGACTTAATATTTTGAGGACAAAACTCAACTTCTAGTTAAAACCCGCTATCAGATGCATGCCAAACATCAACATCATTGGAATTAAGTGACCTGTCAGAAGGATTGATGTCATGAAACCCCTGAAAGTTTCATTATACTAGACAAAAATGTGGACATTTCCTTCACATTTTTTGTAAAGGGGGGGGTCAAGTGACAAATAAATTTCACTTGTCAGACAGTATTGAACTTCCTGTATAGGTAGACAAAAGTTGTTTTATTTTCATTTCTTTATCTTATTGATGCACTGAGTAAGAACTTCTATTCATTAAACCTTTCAGATTCAGCCTGATCTAAAAGAACTCAATGAGACTATGAGTAGGCTGAGTTTACTGCCCCCAGATTTTGAAGGAAAGGAGAAGGTCAAACAATGGTAAGGAACTGTTCTTTTGCTTTCTCAATCTTTCCACATCCGTATGAAGTCCTACTGACAGGACCCAGGTTAAAGGCATGTTTCCTTGATAAATATAAGGTGTTTTGCAAAGATACAAATAGTATTTCCATAGGTTGTGAACTCTCAAGCCAATTACATTACTAGAATGTGATTTTAGAAACTGGAATGTGCTAGACAATTCATTTAGAATAACAATAGGACTAAGAAAAATCTAGCCAAGATTTTTTTTGTAGTTTTTAATTTTTGCATATGACATTTGTCAAACAAAATCACATTTTACAGTTCATTTTGAAATCTGGCAAGTATTTTTAAAAAGTCATCTCTCACAGAGACAAGTACTTAATGATATTAAAATTGATCCTTGTGCTCATATCATATCTACAGGGAAGGCACTTTTAATGTGGGCTACATGCAGAATTACATATTAACAACAAAAATGTCCCTTATGTATTCAAAACTTATTTTAAATTTACATTAAAAGAAGATTGCTTCATTGAGTAGCATTGGTCTTTGCCTTAAATTGAGAAACTGAGATGGCCATCATTTTCATTGCAAGTTTATTAAATGAGTCATATTTCTTATAGGAAGGCAAATATCTGAAAAGTTAATACCAGATGGATTTCGCATCAAGTCATTTTAGCATTGAAAAGAAAAAGAGCATTAGTTAAACAACTGAAAATGACAGGTGTTGCAATTTTTATGTCTTAATCCCTGTCTGGCTATTTTATAATGGCTTAATAGTCTTGAGATATGGAAACTTTCAAAAAAAGAAAAACCCATTTGTGCCTCAGACAATGGTTACAGTAACAGGGCCCCAATTTAACTGGCATCGGCATTCAAAATTGCATGCAGCAAATGTAAAACTTTAAACAACTGTTTATCTTCATAATCAGCACAGCAACAGTGATCATGTGTTATGACCTTGGCATTATGTCATATGCATTAGAACTGCATGTTATGACCATGGAATTATGTTGTTGTTACGAGTCCAGGCTCTTACAATAAGTAACAGAAAAGAGCGAAGACAACAAGCTTTGTAAAATTTAACAAATAATTTATTTCCCAAGAATTCCAAGTGAAAAATGAGAAAAATTACTTACGGTTTTATGAATCAAATCCAAAAATAATTCAAGATTTAAAAATAGAAGTCCTAGTAATAAAAAGTCCTGAATAAAACTGAGTTCAAATCCCGATGAAATCCAAAATGGAAGGCGATGACGTCTGTTGTAGTCAGCGAAGTGCTGTTGTGTCAACAGTTTCTTGTTGAATCACAGAAAATATTATTCCAGTTTTGAATTCTGTATAAATTTCAATGAATGTCTTTGTCCAAGAATCTTATAGGAGCACTTATGTATTTCCAGGAAAAAGAATCACTTGAAATTCAATAAAATAAAATTTCAACTAAAAGTGGTCACAACATAACTTAACGTGTCAATTGTTTGGAGCCCAACTCCCAATCTTCTATAAAGACAACAGTTATACACTCATTTAAGATGCAAAACAGATTCCTGGATGAGGGTCAATCTTCTAGAAAAAGTAGGAGTTTGTAACAGTAAACACATGTTTCGTATAATGTACTCCAGGTATGGCCTTGACTTAACTTAATGATTCATACTCTGAGAAAGAATTTTTTTTTTTTTTTAAAAGTTGTTTACCAAAACTGTCCCTGCTTCTGAATCAAGGTCAGAAACTAGATGCAGTGTTTCTATTATTAGGTGTTTATCAGTGAAATACAAAAAAAAGTCAGGTCAAACAGAACTGAACTAAAATTCTGGACAATGTCAAACCCAGTAAAAAAGTTACTTTACAATAACATGTAATGGAATTAAAAAACATCAACAAACAAACAATAAAATTAAATATACATAACAGTTATATACATTAGCACTGCATGTTATGACCATGGCATTATGTTATATGCATTAGAACAGCATGTTAAGACCATGGCATTATGTCATATGCATTAGAACAGCATGTTATGACCATGGCATTATGTCATATGCATAATGACGGCATGTTATGGTCAAGGAATCTGTCATATGCATTGGAATGGCATGTTATGACCATGGTATTATGTCATATGCATTAGAACGGCATGTTATGATCAAGGAATCTGTCATATGCATTAGAACGACATGTTATGACCATGGTATTATGTCATATGCATTAGAAGGGCATGTTATAACATGGCATTATGTCATGCATTAGAACGGCATGTTATGACCATGGTATTATGTTATATGCAATAGAACTGCATGTTATGACCATGGCATTATGTTATGTGCATTATAGTGGCAGGTTATGACCATGGCATTATGTCATATGCATTAGAACAGCATGGTATGACCATGTCATGTTATATGCATTAGAACGGCATGTTAAGACCATGGCATTATATCATATGCATTAGAATGGCATGTTATGAACAAGGAATCTGTCATATGCATTAGAACGACATGATATGATCATGGTATTTTGTCATATGCATTAGAATGGCATGTTATGACATGGCATTATGTCATGCATTAGAATGGCATGTTATGACCATGGCATTATGTCATATGCATTAGAACAGCATGGTATGACCATGTCATTATGTTATATGCATTAGAATGGCATGTTAAGACCATGGCATTATGTCATGTGCATTAGAATGGCATGTTATGACCATGGCATTATGTCATATGCATTAGAACAGCATGTTATGACCATGGCATTATGTCATATGCATTATAATGGCATGTTATGGTCAAGGAATCTGTCATATGCATTAGAACGGCATGTTATGATCTAGGAATCTGTCATGCATTAGAACAACATGTTATGACCATGGTATTGTGTCATATGCATTAGAATGGCATGTTATAACATGGCATTATGTCATGCATTCGAATGGCATGTTATGACCATGGCATTATGTCATATGCATTAGAATGGCATGTTATGACCATGATGATGATGTTTGTCCTTCGGTCTCGAAGACAACCATGACTTCAGATCATGGCTGGTCTGTGAGTGTGCAGGTGGCTGGTGAGGCCAATCTGCGCTCTGAAGAGTCTAGGGCAATGAGGACAGGGAATTGCCAGGGGCTGGATGGACTGAAGGTCGGCGCTGGCTCTGCTTTTCCTCTGCTGGCGTTTCTGCTTGGCCTCGTTGATCCGGTGCTCTTCAAATGCAGCTGCGCCTGAGTTAATCTGGTGACGCCAGGCAGCACAGTCTTCGGCAAGCTGCTCCCAGCTGTCTGGGTCAATGCCACAGGACTTCATGGAGGCTTTGAGCGTGTCCTTGAACCGTTTCTTTTGGCCTCCTTTGGAACGCTTGCCTTCAGCGAGTTCCTCATTGAACAGTCTCTTTGGGAGGCGCTCATCAGGCATGCGGCAGACATGACCAGCCCAGTGGAGTTGTGACCTTCTGAGCATGGCATAGACGCTTGTCATCTCTGCTCTCTGGAGGACTTCTGTGTCAGGAGTCTTGTCTTGTCCTGCCATTTGATGTGGAGCAGTTTTCTGAGGCAGCGCATGTGGAAGGAGTTCAGCTGTTTTGCATGGTGACTGTACACCGTCCATGTCTCACAGGCGTACAAGAGGGAGGGCAGTACTACTGCGCAGTACACCTTGAGCTTGGTTGGCAGGCTGATTCCTCTTCTGTTCCACACAGTATTGTGAAGTCTGCCGAAGGCTGCACCTGCACGAGCAATCCTGAGAGTGACCTCTTCATCGATGGAGACTGTGCGCGACAAGGTGCTGCCAAGGTAGATGAATTTGTCAGCAACAGTGAGCTTCTGGCCATCGACGGTAATGCTGGGTTCGGTGTAGGGGACTAAGGGTGCAGGCTGGTACATGATTTCGGTCTTCTTCGTACTTATTGTGGGTCTGAAGTCTGTGCAGGCTTTGGAGAAAT
Organism: Megalonaias nervosa; assembly: GCA_016617855.1. Taxonomy (NCBI): domain Eukaryota; kingdom Metazoa; phylum Mollusca; class Bivalvia; order Unionida; family Unionidae; genus Megalonaias; species Megalonaias nervosa. Next base: position 57,965 of record JAECUM010002172.1, read on the forward strand.
GATCCATACTTTCTTGCATGTCAGACTGAGTACCAGCATTCAAAGCGCATTCGTCAGCAAAAAGGAAGTCGTGGATGGTGTCTTCCTGGACTTTGGTCTTAGCCTGCAGTGTTCTCAGGTTGAAGATGTTCCCATCAGTCCTGAACCGGATGTCGATGCCAATGTCACCCTCACGGAAAGCATCGGTCAGCATCGCTGTGAACATCATGCTGAACAGGGTCGGGGCAAGAACGCAGCCCTGCTTGACACCGTTTGTCACTGGAAAGGGCAGGGAGAACTCTCCATCATCCTGTACTCTGGCGAGCATGCCATCGTGGAACAGTCTGACCATGGTGATGAACTTCTCAGGGCATCCGAACTTTGCCATGATCCTCCACAGACCTTCACGACTCACAGTGTCAAAAGCCTTTGTGAGGTCCACAAAAGTGGTGTAGAGGCTGACGTTCTGCTCTTGGCATTTCTTCTGGAGTTGCCTGGTTGTGAAGATCATGTCCACGGTGCCCCGATCCTGCCTGAAGCCGCACTGACTAATAGGGAGATGCCACAGTGGTTGTCGCATGCTTGCCGGTTCCCCTTCTGCTTGTAGAGGTGGACAATAGAGGCATCTTTGAACTCCTGCAGAATCTTCTCCTGGTTCCACACAGACTGGAAGAGGTCAGTAAGCTTCTGCGTCAGTCGGGGCCCACCAGCTGCGTAGACTTCCGCTGGGATGGAGTCAGAACTTGGGGCTTTGCCACTGGATAGACTTTTAATTGCCTTCTCTACTTCTATGAAACTTGGTGAATCCGAGAGGGAAGCGTTGGTTGGGACCTGGGGCAGGCGAGCAATGGCTTCAGCGTTGATGGAGGAAGGACGGTTGAGGACACTGTCGAAGTGTTCTGCCCAGCGCTTGAGAATATCTTCCTTATCAGTGATCAGCGTGTTCCCATCTGCACTGAGGAGGGGGGAAGATCCTGATTTAGTGGGACCATAGATTGTCTTGAGCGCCTCGTAGAACCTCTTCATGTCATTGCGGTCTGCATACGACTGGATCTCGTCCGCCTTCTTGCTCAGCTATGTGTCCTGCATCTTTCGGAGCTCTCTCTGCACTGTTCTCATATTGGCGAATGCAGCTTTCTTAGATGTGGAGTGCGGGTCATTTAGCAGCGCTCTGTGTGTGCAGTGTTTTTCATCGAGCAGTTCTTGAATACGATCATCGTTATCATCGAACCAGTCCTGGTGCTTGCGCGTGGTAGGGCCTACCACATCGGCGGTGGTGGAGTAGACGACATCCCAAAGGGACGCCCAATCAGACTCTACATCATGCGAGCCTAGAGTGATGGCTTCCAGCTTGTTGTCTAGTTCGTCCGCAAGGGACTGCATCACTGAATCGTTTTTCAGCTTGGAGACGTTCAGTCACTGCAGCGTCTTGCTTCCTTGAGGATGTCTAGGAGGCTGTATCCTGATGTTAAGTTTGGAGATGATCAGCCTGTGGTCAGTCCAGCACTCGGCTCCACACATAGCCTTCGTCACTCTGACGTCCTGCCTGTCTTTCTGTCACACTATGACGTAGTCGAGCAGATGCCAGTGCTTGGAGCATGGGTGCATCCATGATGTCTTGTTGTGAAGTGGTAGGCGGAAGACAGAGTTAGTGATGAGCAGTTTGTGCTCAGCACAAGTTTCCAGCAGTAGGAGGCCATTGCTGTTGCAGCTGCCAATCCCATTTTTTCCCAGCACTCCTTCCCATGAGGTGTGATCTGCGCCAACCCGGGCATTAAAGTCACCAAGGATGATGAGTTTATCTGTTCTGGGCATGGCAGCAATAGTGGATCTCAGTTCATCGTAGAACTTGTCCTTGATCTCATCAGGGTTTGTCAGTGTTGGGGCATAGGCTCTGACTAGTGTGGCATATCGCTTTCTTGGGAGCGGCAGTTGAACGGTCATCAGACGATCATTGATGCCTTTAGGTGGGCCGACTGTCTTGTTGACCAGGTTGGACTTGATGGCAAACCCAACTCCAGCCTCGCGACGTTCTTCCTCGCTGCATCCAATCCAAAAGAAGGTGTAGCCTGCATTTACCTCTGACAGTTGACCTGCGTCGGCAAATCGGGTCTCGCTGAGTGCTGCAATCTGGACTTTGTACCTGTTCAGCTCTCTGGCAATCAAAGCAGTCCGTTTTTCAGGCCTTTCAGTCCCGGCACGATCCATGAGTGTGCGCACGTTCCATGCGCCTAAGGTGAGAGTTGTCACCTTGATCTGTTTCTTTGTTTTCTTACTGCTGGAGTGGGATCCCCGCTAGCCACGGTAAGCTGGCCAGAGTGAGATGAAGTAGACAATGTTTAGGACACCTTTTCTAGTCCCTTCCTCTTGCTATGGAGGCGAGCAGTTTAGTCATGAAGAGGGCTGCTCAGATGCTCAGGTGGCTGCCGAACTCCCATGCTACTTCGGTCACAGGAAGACGACCCTATGGCCTGAGCCGCCTGCGTGCAGGGTTGTTACTACAGCTGCCAGTGAATCCACACCTGCCACTTCGCCACTTCCCCGTCACCGCAGGACATGCAGGATGATGGAATGGAATAGTGATCTGGTGAAGTCATGACTTGCGCGTGAGAATTGGATTTCAGTGAGGAGGAGTTGCGCACTTGTCGACCTCACTCTCTCGTCCCCGCATATCTGGGTCCAGTGGCAAGACAGAGTCAAGACGGCTGGAGATGGGGGGATGCAGTGGCTGGCCAGCAGTGTTTAAGGTGTCTCACTGTGCCCTAATCGCATTCCACGTTGCTTGCTGTAACTGCCTTTCTGCCCGTTGACCAGCTGGTGGTTCCTCCGCGCAGTCCGCCGGGTCCAGTCATCACATGCTTAGGTAGACAAACCTAGATCACCAAGGGTTTGAGACCCGACGGCTACCCTCCACCTGGTTTAGCCAGCCAGTCGAAGCCGTTGCCCGTGGTGTGGCCGCTGCGTATGCTACAGCTACTGGGAGCCACAGGTGAGAGTTGAGTGACAGGTGGGGACCAAAGGTGGACTAGCTAGCCCATGGGAGTACGACTACTACCCCACCAGAGGTACTACCCTCCCTGAACACCCCATACACCACTACAATTATGACCATGACCATACTATTATGGCATGCATTAGAATGTCATATTATGACCATGGCATTATGTCATATGAATTAGAATGGTATGTTATGACCATGGCATTATTTCATATGCATTAGAATGGCATGTTATGATCAAGGACTCTGTCATTTGCATTAGAATGGCATGTTATGACCATGGAATTATGTCATATGCATTAGAACATAAATGTAAAAAGATAGTCCAAAAAGTTCTAAACAGTAATTTTTCCATGATGTGCAATTGGTAGACATATGAAATTTCTTCCTGAATGTATGTTTTCATATGTACTTGAACTGATTTTATTTTTATTTCATTATAACAATTTTAAAATTTTTATTTTTGGGACTCATTCATGCATTTTTGTTCCACAGTGTTTAACAGAAATCAGTGGTTTATTTTGTTTAATTTTTTTTACAAGTTTTTGGATTAAACTTTTCAGCCTCTTGGCTTTCTTTCAGACAGATGTCTTCTTCATCACTCACTTTTGTGAAAATACCAAAAAAAGTAGCAAAGGAAATAATATTCAACATTATATAATGTTATTATGAGTATGTAGACAGATATTAAAACCATAAATTTGCAATCTCATCTAGGGATTGTTGTAATGAAGCTAGAAAGTGTGTAGTCATATTAAGAAAATCCCTGTTTCTAAACGTAGATGCACACACATGACATGCTTGACACCATATTTCCATATTTTTGTGTGCCAATTCAGCTACTTTAATGCTTCAGTTTATTGTTGATGAATACCTAAAATAATGGAGTACCAAGATTATGTCATTCTAATTACATATGGTATAGTTAACCACCTGCCACAAGAACATGCAATTTAATTTTTATTATTTAAAATCTCCAATAAAAATGGCAGTCCAAAAGATTTATATTTAATTTTGAATAAACTCCCTAAAAGTATAGTTGTAAAGTTGAGGATGTTCATCGGTGACCACTACGGTTTGAATGGATGAACACTATGATGTGAAGACATATGCATATATACTGTCATGTGCATGTTATAGGGGTTGTTTCAAACTTACTTGCAGATGTTTTCTACTGCCATTTTCTACTGAAGTTTTAGAAACCAAAACAAATTAAATTGGTTATTTGAGTGACCATTGGTTAAGTATTTTTACATATTTGTAATTTTATTATAATGTATAGTTTCTGCTGTGCTCTTTTTTATGGTCAAAATACATTGCATAATATCTATCCATTCAAACATACACTTTTTTCAAGTACAAATACACTGCATATGAATATGATACATTCATACACTTACAATATGTGTTTATAAGATACATTCATACACTTACAATATGTGTTTATATGATACATTCATACACTCACAATATGTTTATAAGATACATTCATACACTTACAATATGTGTTTATAAGATACATTCATACACTTACAATATGTGTTTATATGATACATTCATACACTTACAATATGTGTTTATAAGATACATTCATACACTTACAATATGTGTTTATATGATACATTCATACCCTCACAATATGTTTATAAGATACATTCATACACTTACAATATGTGTTTATAAGATACATTCATACACTTACAATATGTGTTCATATGATACATTCATACACTTGCAATATGTGTTTATAAGATACATTCATACACTTACAATATGTGTTTATAAGATACATTCATACACTTACAATATGTGTTTATAAGATACATTCATACAGTTACAATATGTGTTTATATGATACATTCATACACTTACAATATGTATTTGTAACATACATTCATACACTTACAATATGTGTTGATAAGATACAGCACAGAATTTTCTACTCTTAGATAAAGTATTGCTTAAGACCAACAACACACACACACACACACACACACACACACACACACACACACACACACACACACTGTGGTTCTTTCTTTTATGTCGCTTCATCCTGTTCTGTTCTCACTTCTCCCGAGTGTGCCCATAAGAAGTCACTTCCTTCTAAAATCGAAGTCTATCTTAACCCTGAAATTCCATTTTATTCACCTTGCCCGTTTTCTCTTGATAAGTATCAGTGTCACAGTATAACATTAATTTCATGGTTGGGGTAGGGAGACATCTTTTTGCTTGCGAATATAAACCCTTCTAATTACTTTTACTGATTTTCAAAATATGCAGAGTATTTCATGTCTTCTATTTGAAAACAGTAACTGTGGAAACCTTTTTTAATGCCATTGTTGTATTTACATTCTATCATTGTAGGCTTAATACATTGAGTGGAATGTTGGCATCACAGGAACTTGATGACAGCCAAGTGCGACAGTTGCTGTTTGATCTGGAATCGTCATACAACGCCTTTAATAGAGTGCTTCATGATCACTAATTCTTAATCCTCACTATACTCATGAACCAAACCACATTTCTTTCTAAAAATTATAAATGCATGAAATAAAATATAGAAAAATAAGGATAGTTGTCTATAACTGCAAGTTGTTGGATTTCTTGGAGCAGTTATATAAGAAAAGAATGTTTACAAGACATTGTTGATATCAGATGTAAACAGTATTTTGATCTCCAGCCTTTTGTATAGTTAATATCAAATGTAGACACAGAGTATTGTGATGTCCAGCCATGCAGTAAAGTTGATATCAAATGTAGACAGAGTGTTGTGATATCCAGCCATACAGTAAAGTTGATATCAAATGTAGACAGAGTATTGGGATATCCAGTATTTTTCCAGTGATAAAAACCAAAGTACCAACTGAATTAATTTGACACAATGGATGAGGGGGCTTACTGTGAAAAATGTTCTTAGTTAATACTTGCCAGCATTTTTACACAATAGGAGGTGGACATATTGTTGGATAAAGATGGCATGTGATATCATTGGGTAAATATGGCATGTAATATCACTGCTTTCTTAAATAACTCATTTAATGATTCAAATATAATATGCACAGATATTTAGTGAACTGAGTGAATCAAATTAAACAAGCAATTTCAGTGCATTTTTGTTCTATGTCTACCATGGTGAGGTCACAAAAATTTAGTGAACTGAGTGAATCAAAATAAACAAGCAATTTCAGTGCATTTTTGTTCCATGTCTAGATGGTAAGGTCACAAACATTTAGGACTTGGATCTTGATAATGTTCAGTTAATCAATGACTTTGACTTTGAATATCTTACCATAACTGTGGCACATGACATTGTCTAGTTTAGATACTTACAGTGTATCAGCTTTCATCACCCAATTTCTAATTTTTTTAGAGTCATAGAACAGTCTTAAAATGTTGGTCTATGACCTTGACCATGAATATAGGTACAAGACCCATCTTCTATTACTAGGCTTTATCCTCAAATCTCTAATAACATACAAGTTACAGGATGGAAATGAAAGTGTGATGCATAGGTGGATGGAGGAACAGAATGCCTGCTGATTAGCTGGACAGAAAGGCAAATAAGATGCACTGTGCTTAAAGGCAGGAGGCATTAATTGTTTGAGAATTGTATCATGTTTTATAATTTTATGTGTTGCAGTACTTTTGTACAGTCTAGTAATGTCGTTCCTACACAAGAAAGTTCTAAATATGGTGATATACCGTTAGTCTGTCCCTCGATGGTATTCATCTATTGGTCCATGTGTACATACCACATGTCCTAAAATGCTGGGTAGAAATTTGCAAATCATAATTACCTTGTCAATTCTTAACTGTGAGCATGGGGTGGGGGGGGTGAGGTAATATCCTTGGCTCCCTCTCCTTCAAGGGTATCAAAATTCACATTTGCAAAAAATGTCAATTACATTGACAATGTCACATTATTTGAAAACCATGGTTTGTGTGTTTGATTACGCAGATATGGTAGAAACCTATATAAATTACCATTCCTTTATTTAATCAATAACTTTTATGTTGTAACCAGCCATCTGTATAATGTGAGAGAACAAGTTTTTTTATGAAAATCTTTTTATTTTGTTTATAATGATTGAAGATGGTCATATTGAAATACTAGTTTGTCATCAGAAATTCATAAAATATTTTAAATTTGTGTACAGTTCATAAAATGTATGGAAGATATTGTGGGGACATTTTGTACCAGGGAAATTCTTAAGATATTTGTTCAGGCTCCAGAATTTTCAAAACTAATTTCTGCTTTTAAACTTGAAACATGTGTAAGAATGGAAACTTTATGTAATTATATAAATGCATATGTAATGGTAGTCCTTGATTTTTAGTAATAGGAACAACTTAACTTTAAGTTAGTCTGATAAAAATTTATCAACAAACCAGTTAGACATAGATAACATCAGAAATATGTTTAAGTTCAACTTTCAGATTGATATTCTTACTAGTGTTTTCTTAAATCATTGTTCTCTGACAGCTTAGATGTTTTAAAATTTTAGAACAGTTTTTGAAATTTGAAATTTGTTGGATTTGTGCATGTTAGTTTTGCCACCTTAATGCAGTTTTCATGAACAAAATGTATAATATTGTGTGTGATAAGGGCTTGTATGTCTTTCAGAGATACCTAATAATTGTGTGATAAGGGCTTGTGGGTATTTCAGAGACACCCAATAGTGCGTGTGTGATAAGAGTTTGTAGGTATTTCAGAGATACCTAATAGAATGTGTGTTAAGTCCATGTATATATTTCAGAGACACCTAATAGTGTGTGTGTGATAAGGGCTTGTAGGGATTTCAGAGATAACCTATTAGAATGTGTGTTAAGTCCATGCATATATTTCAGAGACACCTGATAGTGTGTGTGATAAGGGCTTGTAGGTATTTCAGAGATACCCAATAGAATGTGTGTTAAGTCAATGTATATATTTCAGAGACATAATAGTGCGTGTGTGATAAGGGCTTGTAGGTATTTCAGAGACACCTTATAGAATGTGTATTAAGTCAATGTATATATTTCAGAGACACCTAATAGTGTGTGTGAGATAAGGGCTTATAGGTATTTCAGAGACACCTAATAGTGTGTGATAATTATTGGCAGGTATTTCATAGATTCTGATGATAATCGTAGGCAAAATTGTATACATTGTCATTGCATCAGTAAAATATTTTAAAAGTTCGTGTTGTCATTTTGGTTAAAATCCATAGAGTTACAAATTAATTTCTGCTGTTAATAAATCAGATTTAAAATGATGTGAGTGCACAGAGTATTTCTATAAAATTTGTTGTTCCTTGAAATTGGAGAGACTCTTTGCAAGAAGCTGTTACTAGTTCCTGAACTAGTTGTCTACATAGGACTAGTGGTTGGATCACACTCAATTTAAATGACCAAAACTCCTCAAATTGGTCATCATAGGCATCAGCATTCAAAGATACAATAATTTGATCATCATTGGCATCAGTATTCAAATATACAGTCAGTGGGTCATCATTGGCATCATTATTCAAAGATACAATTCAATGGGTCATCATTGGCATCAGTATTCAAAGATACAATCAATAGGTCTTCATTGGCATCAGTATTCAAAGATACAATCAATTGGTCATCAGTATTCAAAGATACAATCAACTGGTCATCATTGGCATCAGTATTCAAAGATACAATCAATGTAGAGGGTATGCAGGTAGCATCACGTTCTCAGTCACTTTCACAGAGCATTCAAAGTGATATACAGATCCATTTGAGTAGCATCATCCATCAATATATTTCTGTGCTGGTACTTTCCCAACACCACCGGTATGCTATATACATGTACATTGTGATACCATTGGCTTAAACCTGTTTCAGTGCATTTTCATGGGGCTGCCATGAGCTATAAAGCTTTCTTGCTCAATTGGATTTTCATATTCTATACTAGTACTAATGCCATGCCTGTTGAATAAAAATTTTCTTACCACTTTAACTGAGGTATAATTACCTCCCCCACCATCCTGAGGTTTCTGGGAGCTGTCCAGACTGCAAATTTTTTAGACTGGGACCAGCCCAAGTCACTCTGTGGACTTGTACCTCATGCAAGTTTACTTAATCTTGGATCAACCCCAATATGCTGGGATCAGCCTAGCAGATCTGCATTAACATGGATTAAAATAGAATCCATTCTAATGTTTGGATCAGCCTAGCAGATCTACTTTAACATGGATTAAAATAGAACCCATTCTAATGTTAGGATCAGCCTAGCAGATCTACTTTAACATGGATCAAAATAGAATCCATTCTAATGTTTGGATCAGCCTAGCAGATCTACTTTAACATGGATCAAAATAGAATCCATTCTAATGTTAGGATCAGCCTAGCAGATCTACTTTAACATGGATCAAAATAGAATCCACTCTAATGTTAGGATCAGCAAAGCACAGAATTTGCTTAAAATGGGATCAATGCAGAATGCAGTCTAATGCTGTAATCATCATATAACAATTCTGCTTAATCTGGAATTAGCCCAGAATTCATTCCAATGTTGGGATCAGCTTAGCAGTTTCTACTTATCTGGGATCATGCCCAATATAGGCCTTTATGCTGGGCTCAGATTGGGACTTATCATATTCATGTACATTGTTTCATGTAGATTCCAGCTCATGAGTAGCCCCCATAGACAAAACCATGTACAAAAACATACAGATGGTTTGTTTATGACCAGACACTTCTAACTTCAAATCATCAAAGCAAAACCCTCATGTTAGCAGAAAAGAAAGAAACATACACATTATTAACATGCAGCCCTATACTGATAAAACAATGAAATATCACTACCGTTGTTAGTTTGGTTCAGTGTGATTTGGTCCTGTGTGGTGCATCAACACAAGGCACTTGGAGTAAAGTGTCTTGCCCAAGGACACACCATAGTAGCTGACCCATGTTGGTCTGATGGTAGGATTCAAACCAGCACCTTTTCGATCGCGAGTCAGGCAACAGTTATTATTAACCTTAAGCCTATTCTAAACGTTTTGCAATGTGTAAATACAATTAATCAAGATCTTGATGTTTTTTTTATTAACTACAGTTGAATAATTATCATTTTATACACAACAAAATACAGACTTGCAATAATGAATGTTTAATACCATGCCTTGTGCCTTGTAAGAAAAGAAATAGAAGATAGAAGAGTAATTTGCACTTGTTCTTTTTCTCCATTCACTAGAATGTTCAACCATTACAAGTATTCCAAGTCAATATGTGACAATAATATCAGTTTTCAGTATTTCAATAAAAATAGGAGTTAGACTCTGCACACACCACTATAAATGATAGGGATGATTCCCAATCGGTGCTAGGCTGATTCCAGTATTAGTGTATTCTGGATGATCCTAGATTAATTAGAATCTGCTAGGTTGATCTCATTATTAAAGTGTATTCTGGCTGATACCAAATTAAGTAGCATCAGTGTTAGGTTGACCTCATCTTTTGAGTGTATTCTGGGCTGACGCCAAATTAAGTAGAATCAGTGTTAGGTTGACCTCATCTTTTGAGTGTATTCTGGGCTGACACCAAATTAAGTAGGATCATTGTTAGGTTGACCTCATCTTTTGAGTGTATTCTAGGCTGACGCCAAATTAAGTAGAATCAGTGCTAGGTTGAACTCATCATTTGAGTATTCTGGGCTGATACCAAATTAAGTAGAAACTGTGTTATGCTTGATATCATTACAGTGTATTCTGGGCTGACACCAAATTAAGTAGAATCAGTGATAGGTTGACCTCATCATCTGAGTGTATTCTGGGCTGACGCCAAATTAAGTAGAATCAGTGCTTGGTTGACCTCATCATTTGAGTGTATTCTGACTGATACCAAATTAAGTAGAATCAGCGCTCGGTTGATCACATCAATCGAGTGTATTCTTGGCTTATGCCTGATTACCCAGCAAATAGAATGTGTGATAGACTGAATTCAGCATATATGGGTTGATCCCAGAAGTCTAAAGATTCTTTGTCTAATTGCATCAAGTTATAATGTTTTAAAGAAGGCCATTGTGACTCGATATGGGGAATGTAGTGTACAATTCCAGAAGATGTATTTCTGTGTGTTGCAGACAACAGCATGGGGCAAATGGGTGGAAGGGGTACGCTTGGTGTATTTCAATTTCTCAAGTTTAGAAGCTTTTGTTACGTATAGGCTTGTTCAAAAGTAACAAAAGAAAAGAGTGAAACCAACAAGCTTTGTAAGTTTTAACAAAAATAATTTATTTCCCTAGAAAACACGGTGGAAAGGTGAAAATAGAAAATAGGACTTACAGTTTGTGGAGATAATCCAAATATTTATCCTAGTACTGAAAAATACAAGTCCTATCACTAAATAGTTTTAACTGAATCCAGGTTCGAATCTTGATGATGTTCCAAGATGGAGGATGATGACATCAGGTGAAGTCTTTATACGAATGTCAACAGTTCCACGTTGAACCACAACTTGTAATGTTTCAATTTAGAATAAATTTCCATCGAATGTCTTTGTCACTTGCATAGTTCTCCAGGGAATAAATTATTATATTCTAAAAAATAGATGAACTTCTGAACAAGCTGTCATCTATGAAAAAACATCTCGAGCTCCAAAGATGTAAAAACACCTAACAGAAATATATCCTTCTTCTTGAAGATATATTGTACGACTGAATATTTCACGGAGATCTGAGTATTTTTAAACTGAACCAAGACGTTATTTCAAATGCGTGACTATTTCATCATCAAATAGTGCAGTAAACAATGCAATTTCACATGGGCCAGGAAAATGACCTTGACAATAGCCAATCGTTTTTGCGTAGTGTTTACTCAATCGACAAACCACGGCAGGATAAAATCGTGCTTATGCCAGTCATACTATGTTTTATATAAACATAATATCTCTTTCAAAAATATCAGATCCCGTGAAAATAATCATTACAATGAAATGTAATGATACAAAAATAAAAAAGAATTTAAAATTAACACACAAGTAATTAAATTACATATTCATAACACTTTATGAACATATTGCCAGGAGAGCAGCTTAAACACGATGTATTGTGACCTTATTCTGATGTTCGATATTTTCAGATGTTCTTATGCCATCTCAATTACAACATTACCCCTTGAACTTCGTATGTAAATGCATCCCCAGAATCATAACTTTCTACCAAACACCAGTCACTTTGCCATTTTTCCAGATATTAAAGTACTTTTCTATTTTCATGTTTGAGGCTTGTTCCCTACATCTTTGACTCATTGCACATAAACTCACAGGACACTATGTTGTGCATTTTGAGGAGACAGCAACGTCCTACATTAACACTATATGCTAATGCATTTTGAGAAGTCCTACATTAACAGTGTATGCTAATGTATTTTGAGGAGTCCTACATTTTAACACAGTATGTTAATATATCTTCAGAGTCCTACATTGCCATATTACTATGACCTGTATTAAAGAGGCATTACCTCAATTGTTGTGTCCATAAAAAGGATATTTCAATTCTGTTATAAAGCTAATGATAAAAGGTTTGAAACTTTTAAAGTTATTAGCAAAAATTCTATAAAGCCTTCTGTAGGTCATAAAAGGTATTTACTTACACCATTCCTCTTTCTGTAGGCACCATTTGACATCCTTTCTGTAAGAATTTCCACCACTGGTCTATGTGGTTACTGAACAATGAGTAGACCTTATGCACTGTTTGAGAATAATAGAGTCTAATGGGAACATAACAAATTATGAATATTTAGAATACACAGTTAAAATTTTTTACCCTATTTTTCACACAAGTTTCTGTTTACAAGACTCTTACATGCTTTAACTGTTTCAAGTAGAGTAGTTCAACAACAACTAAGGATATTCATAAAGCTAGATATTTATGTAGGGCTACAGATGTATCAAATATAGTATTCTAGAGTTAGGACATTATAATGGCAAGTAAGAGATAGTGTGACTTACATGTATACTCTGTAAACCTAGCTATCATCCTCAATGTTGCAGAGGAGTCACTGTGGCTCAGTGGTTCACATGTCAGACTCACAACCAAAATGGTGTGGGTTTGAATCATTGGACCAGCTACTGTGGTGTATCATTGGGCAAGCCATGTTACTCCAATTGCCTCAGCACTAAATAAAGCCTACTCATGTTGCTGTGCCATAAAGCACCAAACCAAAAAAACCAAATCTTGATTCAAGTAGAATACTAAGCCTACAATGTGAGACGTCTATCTTGATATTTCTGTTGTTTGGGTCAACCCTGACAACATAAATATCAGGGATGACGTCTTGCATTGTAGGCCTAGTACCATACTGGCTTTAGCTGTATTCCATTGATCGAGACTTTGCTGGCTAAAGTCAACCCAGTTTGAAGTTGGTTCCAGCATCTGCTGGGGGATCCAATATGTTGCATACTGAGGTACCATCCACCATACATGCTCAGTCATTTTACACAATAAACAAGAGTTTTAAGATGGCCAATATGGTGGGCATTTTGTATGTCTCAGGAACACCACTTTCATTTGAGAGCAACAAGACATTCAAGTCTTCCCATTTAATATGTCAATACAACCATCCAGTGAAACAGTGACAGCAAGACTTTCAAGATGGCCACCATGGCAGCCATATTGTGTTATTGTCAGTGTGGCACTTTTTTAATTGAGGGCCAACCAGACATCATAAGTTGTCATTTAGTGAAAACCTCATGTTGAAATGACCATCCATTCTGAATCAGTCGTGATAACACCATTTCCAGATTGTTGCCACTGCAACTCCTGGATGTCCAATTTAGGACCAACTAGAACTTGTGATGAGTGTGTTTGTAAAGTTTTGTGCTGATCCTCCCAGTAGCTAAAGATTAGTGGCAATACTTGTGCCAATGAAAGCTGGCAGGTTGCCAGACAAAAGGGCATAGCATACTCTCTTCTGGTCTATAACTGGTAGAACCAAAATGAACAGATTAAGCACAAACCTAACAAGCCATGCATTAGCTCACAACAAATTTAACCTTACTGTAGGAAAAATGGATAAAACAAAACAGACCATCATATTTATTTATTTTTATTAAATATATTCTTGAGGACAGTGATTAAAAATAGCATTATTTAAAAGCATTTTGATAGTTAACATGTAATACAGCAATCAAAAATATAAACCTAACAATTTTTGGGAATGGAACGTAAATATCATAATTAAGGATCATACACATTTTCCCCATGACTCGGGGGGGATATAATACCAAACTATGGCCAGTCCAACTATACCAGTAGGCATTACTGTTGTGTCATCTCAGAGATACTATACCCATGTATGGCCATTCCACCTATACCAGCATACATTGCTGTCATGTCATCTCGGGGATACTATACCCATGTATGGCCATTCCACCTATACCAGTAGGCATTTACTGTCATGTCATCTCGGGGATACTATACCCATGTGTGGCCATTCCACCTATACCAGTAGGCATTTACTGTCATGTCATCTCAGGGATACTATACCCATGTGTGGCTATTCCACCTATACCAGTAGGCATTACTGTCACATCATCTCAGGGATCCTATACCCATGTATGGCCATTCCACCTATACCAGTAGGCATTACTGTCATGTCATCTCAGGGATACTATACCCATGTATGGCCATTCCACCTATACCAGTAGGCATTACTGTCACGTCATCTCGGGGATACTATACCCATGTATGGCCATTCCACCTATGCCAGCATACATTACTGTCATGTCATCTCAGGGATACTATACCCATGTATGGCCCATTCCACCTATACCAGTAGGCATTACTGTCACGTCATCTCAGGGATACTATACCCATGTGTGGCCATTCCACCTATACCAGTAGGCATTACTGTCATGTCATCTCAAGGATACTGTACCCAATTATGGCCAGTCCACCTATTCCAATAGGCATTACTGTTTTGTCATCTCAGAGTTACTATACCCATGTATGGCCATCCCACCTGTTCCATGTCACATGGCATCACATTGCACTATATGTAGTATTACCTTCTCCCTTATGAACTGTTCTCCACTGGTCCTGTCTGATATGATACAGTGCTTACCGGTCTACACTACAGAAGAACAATTTCAAACAGAGTGCTGTCTGATGGAGTAGTCTCATCAGACAACACCAAGGGAGAACAGTTTCCAACACAGTTCTCTCTGATGGGGTACAGTCTCACCAGACAAAACTACAGAGGAACAGTTTCCAATACAGCACTGTCTGATGGGGTACAGTCTCACCAGACAACACCAATGGAGAACAGTTTTCAAAAGAGAGTGATAAGTGAATAAAAGAATAAAACAGTATTTTGAAAGAATGAAAAGTAACGTGAAAAAATTATGACATTGAATTCAGGAATGAACATTTTCAGGAAATTCCCTGATTTCAGGAATGTTCACTCTCAATCAAGGAATATAAACAGTTCCAAGTTCATCTAAAATGATAAAAATTGAAACGTTTTTTTTGTTAACAGTAAAAGTAATCAAAAATGAAATATAGTCAATATGCTATTAAATTTTGTTTAATTAACTTTTAGTTGATCATTAGCACCTCATCTGATCTGTAATTCTGGAAAAATGCTCCTAAATTATGATGTCTATAGATTACATCCACTGAAATATTGCACTTAATTAAATTAGCAATGGATTTATTTTTGTTCTCAAAATGAGATGCTTAATACAAGTCTTGTTATTATTTTCTATACATTAAAACACAGAAACTTCTTAGATATCATGAAAACCTACCTTGCCAAAGAAAATAAGTGCCTGCATATGTTTTGAAATTCAAATCAAAATCATTCAAAGTAGTGCTATAAATTATCTACAAATTGTCCACTACAGATTTCTAGAATACTATCTTTTGAATCACCAGCATTATTTGCTCTGTCAAAATTAAGGCTGGTTTCTAAATGGTACAGAATTTAATATTGGAAATTAATTTTTTGTTGTGATCAATTGTGTATATATTTCCTTTGCAAATTATGGTATAAATTCATATTTTCCACTACAAAATAAAGTTTACATTACTGCCCTATAATAATGGCAATTATCCTACATGAACAGGGTAGCATTCTTATATGCAAAAATATTATGAAAAATTACATTCTTCATTCATTCTAGATTTTAAAATGAACATCTTTCTTTAACTAAACTTATTGCATGCAAATTATAAAATCACATCCATTATGGTTACAATTAAATTTCAGAGTTACTATATTCAGTTTTGTGTAAACAAAAAGCGCAGTCCATGATACATTTATATGCCATAACAAATGCTTTCTTTTCCAAACAACTTATCAATGTGATTTTGTATCTCCTCTTTCACACTTTCCAAATATTATACTGCTTCATGTGTGTATATATATATATATATATATATATATATATATATATATATATATATATATAAAATATATATATATATATATATAGGTGTGGGTGTGGGTGGGTGTGTATTCATGCTTAGCAATTCCCTTTAACCTCACTTGTATAGATGCATAAAGTTTTAACCTGACCCCAGTTCTGACACAAAGGTTTGTTTTTTCCATCAGTCGGGACCCCAGTTCTAACACCAAGGGAATTTTGACTATCAATCTTGCACCTCTACGGGAATATATATATATATATATATATATATATATACATTCTAATCCAAATGAAATTGATAAAAGCATTATTTGGTAAAATGAAGCATATGCTGATGTTTGGACATCGGAAAAAAAATCGCTCAATAGTTTCAGTATGATTCATAAATATGGACTGAACATCAGATCCAGCCTGTGGGTATGATTCATAAATATGGACTGAACATCAGATTCAGCCTGTGGGTATGATTCATAAATACAGACTGAACATCAGATCCAGTCTGTACAATGAAAAGGGAATGTAATAAGAAAACAGCATCGATCCCCAATAAGCCAACACAGTATGCAGTGGTAGGTCTGGATCTTGCTCATGAGTTCACATCATACATAGTCAAGTAACTGATTACAGAATTAGGTAGCTTAGACT
The DNA here is from genome assembly GCA_016617855.1 of Megalonaias nervosa. Taxonomy (NCBI): domain Eukaryota; kingdom Metazoa; phylum Mollusca; class Bivalvia; order Unionida; family Unionidae; genus Megalonaias; species Megalonaias nervosa. The sequence continues at coordinate 74,967 of JAECUM010002172.1, forward strand.
CTACTGTACAAAAGATTACAAAATTACATCTGCAAGCAGTACACTATTTTCAGTTTAAAAAGTATGTCACATGATTCCTGTGATGCAAGTTTTGACTGGATGACATAAAATTATCAACATATCACATGATCATGATTCCTGTGATATAAGTTTTGACTTGATGGCATAAAATCATCAACATATCACATGGTCATGATTCCTGTGATATAATTTTTGATTGGGCGACATAAAATCATCAAAATATCACATGGTCATGACCTTATTGGCTAGCAAATGATGATTTAACATATTTATGGCATCATGACCCTGAAATAAATTTGTACTCTCAAAGACAAATTAAATCTCGACTTCTGAAAATAATTAAAGTAACAAAACAATAGCAGATATTTGTTTTTGTGAATATAAAGATTAATAAACCAGCAAATCTATTTTATTCAACTCCATTTCAAGTAGGTCGATATTAAGGTTTACTAGATCCAAAAATTCATATTTACCACAGGAAAGGTCTTTATACTATATTATTGAATAACCACTTTCATTACTTTTAAGGACATTTTGTTTTTGCTTTTTATTTATCAGTCACTTTTAATAATAATAATAATAATAATAAAGACTTTATTTAAAGAGGGTAACTCAATTAGCTAAGAGCTAATCTACCTTGAGGCCCTCATACAATGGAATTTATTTATTTTAGCTGCATCTCTGAAGCCACTGGATATACTGGGTTTGGAAGAAGGAAATAGAGTGGGCATTTCTAATCTCAACTGGAATACTATTCCAGAGTACTGGAAACTTTTTTTAAATAATTCCTTATTTGGTTTGGGAATTTTATACTGTTTGGTAGACATAGTTCGCAGATGGGGAGTATTACCAGGTAGCCTATACTGGAATAGTGATTGTAAATATTCAGGAGCACTATTATTGGATATCCTGTACATTAATTTGACTTTTCTCAAACAGATTCGGTCTTTAATAGGTAATATTTTTAACTTAACAGCTAAATTTTCCTTGCTTTCTTTCTGTATTGATATTAGCCCATATGCTCTTTTCTGAAGATGTGCCAGCTTTGCAAAGTTTTTATCATTTGAATTGCCCCATACTGTGTTACAGTAGTCTAAATAGGGTTGTATATAACTGTTATAAAATAGTTTTCTGTGCCTTTCAGGGAGAAAGTGTCTTATCCTACTGAGAAGCCATAAACTTGAATTGACTTTTTTACTGATATGTTTGATATGTTCAGTCCATGATAGGTTATTGTCTACCAAAACACCAAGTAGTCTGTCATGACAGACGTTTTGCAAATTTCTATCCTTCCATGTCAGACATAGTTCATCACTATCAAGTTTTGTCCTTTTTTCTGTGTTGAGATAAGTAATATTTTAGTTTTACCAGTATTTACCACCATGCCATTGCATGTGCACCAGTTGTCCAGTTTATTTAGGGCATTCTGTAAAGAAATTTCGAGTTCATGCTTTGTGTTTTGGATGTCTGACAACGTTGTGTCATCTGCATAGAGATCTGTAGATGATATTGAGTCCCTTAGTACAAGTGGTAGGTCATTAATAAATAAAATAAATAGTAATGGGCCTAGAATTGAGCCTTGTGGTACTCCATATCTAATTGTTCCAGGTTCAGACAGAACATTATTTATATAAACATGTTGTGTTCTCTCACTTAAGTATGAAGTAAACCATCTAACTGTGCTTTCATCACATTGATAGATTTTCAGTTTTTTCAAAAGGATTTCATGATCCACCATGTCAAAAGCTTTCCTGAAATCTATAAATACAGATCCTATTATTCTACCTTGGTCAAGTGCTTGAAGCCATTTATCAAGGCAGTCTCACATGAATGTTTCTGTCTAAAGCCTGGTTGATCTGGGTGTAACAGCAAGTGTTGGGTTAAATATGACATGAAAAATGAATGTTAACTAATCTTCTATGGTACCTGATACATGACCAATTAAAGAAAGGAAATTAAAAATCAATTTGCTATCTAAAAATGTATGGTCTAACTATTAACATTTTGTATATCTTAATATATCTTGAGAGATTGTTAAATTACATGGAATGATATAAAGTAAATCAAGTACCATACCTAATATTACTACCCACACTGTGCACTTAAAGAAAATTCTTATGAATTTATGAGATGAAAGCTTATCATAATAAGAACACACTGACAATGTCATAAACAATTTTCCCATCATGCACATGTAAATACAACAGCTAGCTACATTTATGATGGGAGCTCTCCACTTCGGAGGTACATTTTCTCCCCTAAAGTGGACCAACCAGAACATGCTTGGGTCTTTCCACCAATTATGAGAAAAGAATTTCAGAAACACTAGAGCATATACATGTCCATTGTTTATGAAATGATGTTATGTACATGTGACACCATCACAACAATGGACACCAGACGTGTAAGCAAGATCCAATAAAATCATGATGTTACAGTAGGCAGCCATTTCATTTGTTAATCAAGTATTAACCAAGTTCAGGGTGTGCTTATTAAGTCATGTGTAAATCATTATGTTAAATACAGTAAATGTACAACTTCTAGTAAACTGAATCGGTAAAAGTAATTAAAATTCATTTGAGTCAATTTAATATATTTTAATAAATATGAGTTAAATTGCCACTTTCGTTTGAATGAGGTCTCATTTTTTGTTAACCTAGTTTATTTTGATGGCATCAGTTTTGTAAACCAACCAACGAAAGACAAGAAAGTAACTGAATAAACTGAACTGTTTTGTTAACTTACAAGTAGATGTATTCCTATACAGATATCAAGTTAAAAAGGCATTTCCTTTGCCATGCTTTACAGTACAGTACCATATTAGAAATGACATTAGCAATGTTTTCTGCTGTCAGCTGCCATTTTCACAACTTGAGAAAAATATAAATGAATGACACAAATTTATTTAATCTGGTGAAATGGAAATGTTTTGGTAAAAAAATATACAAAGAATTGAACAGCCCCGTCCCTAGTGAGGTTTCTACTTGTGAGAGAGGATTCCCAGTAGAATGACCTTAACTTACTTGCTTCAGCTTATACTGAATACTTAAAATGACTACACCATCTTGAATACTAAATTTGTGAGGTTTGTGGAAATTTGGTTACATTAAAGGATTATTCACAATTAAAAGGTGCTGATTGCTTGCTGCAATTTGACAGACCAAGATATATCTATACAAATAAAAAGATGGTCTGCAACTTTCGACTGAATAGCTATAATCACAAAATAAATAAGTATAACATTCTTCCTTGATCAGGGATCCAATGAAGTGCTTGGAATTTGGTGCAATTCTGGTGAATGCTAATGCTGGATTTCATAAGTTGTCAGTACATCAGAGTTATGAACAATGCATGATGTACAAAAATCAAAAGAATGGTTGTCAGTACATCTGAGTTATGAACAAAGCATGATGTAAAAAAATTCAAAGGAATGGTTGTCAGTACATCCGAGTTATGAACAAAGCATGATATAAAAAATTCAAAGGAATGGTTGTCAGTACATCTGAGTTATGAACAAAGCATGATGTAAAAAAATCAAACTAATGGTGAGCAATTTGCATACATATATATACCCCAACCCTGCCCGATGATGCATATAAGTCTATTGTAAAAGAAATTCATAATTCTGTGCAAGTACAATGATTGGATGATTGGTTAACATGCATATCTGATGATGATTACCACAATTATGCAAAATTTCAGAGCAATCTATTAAAAAAATCATAAGAGTTAGATGCATTAACAAAAATATGTCATACACTGCATCCAGTTGCAAGTCAAAAAGGGTAATAACTCTTAAAAAATCAAAGAAGCATAAAGATTTCACAATATGTGCATCTTTAAATGATGATCATAATATGTACCAATTTCGCAGCAGCTACAGGAAAAAAGAACATTGATTAAAACAATTTCTGCAGTAATTTGTCAATATGTGCATTTTAGATGGTGACCATATCAACTATCATGGCAATCCATAAGAAGCAGTGGGACTATATGCAGTTGTGCCAAAAAGATACTGTCATACACTGCATTAAGCTACAATACCTTATAACAAAACTCCGTATAACAGATGGATGCTCTACTGTCTGAAAATAATTTCATGAAATTCAACATAAGACCATTTTTTGCATTTTAACTGCCGAGTGTTGAAACCATCTCTGATATCCTATTCTTGAGTTACTTCTTCAGCCATACTGGATGTAAGATTGACACCATTTACATTAAGGTCAGAATGGACACCATTAGATGACTTTAGTTGAAAACCCAGTGTTGCTATGACTATCCATTCAGTAGAATGAAAAACAAGATTTTTAATATGTTCATTGTGGCAGCCATATTTGGGAAAAGATTGGCACCATCTTCCATCAAGACCAACTATATATAATCTGTAGTTTTCTGGTGAAAATCCCATGTAGATATGACTTTCCATTTTTGTGGCATAACATTAACAAGATGATCAAGATGGCTGTTAAGGTGGGCAATCGGAATGTAACAGAATGGCACCAGTTTCATTTAGTAGTGATCATGATATCATAGGAAATCTTCTGATGAGAAATCAATGTTGAAATCACTTTCCATCAAGGAGGAATAACGATAATATTTTCAAGATGGCCACTGCAGTGTATCAGATCAGCACAAATTTTCTTTAAGACCAACTAAACACTATAAGATGTCTTCTGAAGATAACCCTATGATGTTACCACATTTAAAGAGTAGCAATAACATGATTTTAAAGATATCTGCTGTGGTGACCATATTGGATGTCAGATCAGTACCATTTTCATTTATAACCAGTGAGTCTTTTATTGAAAAAGCCATGTTGATATGACCATCCATTCAAGTGAAGTAGTAATAAGTAACATGATTTACAAGACGGCTGCTATGATGGCTATACTGGATGTCTAGGCGGCAGCATTTTCATTTAGGACCAACTACACATAACAAGTCTTCTGGTGAAAGCTCCATGTCAATATGACTTTCTGTTCAGGAGCAGATATTTAAAAAATATTTCAAAATGGCTTCCCTGGTGCCCATATAGGATATCAGAATGGCACCATTTTCCTTTAGAACCAAACAGACATCGTAAAGTCTTATACACCAAACAGATATCGTAAAGTCATATACACCAAACTGACATCGTAAAGTCTTATACACCAAACAGACATCATAAAGTCTTATACACCAAACAGACATCGTAAAGTCTTATACACCAAACAGATACTGTAAAGTCTTATACTAAAGGCCCCATTTTGGTATAAACATCCATTCAGGAGGAGTTGCAATAACAAGCTTTACAAGATGGCTCCTGTGTTGGCCATACTGAAAGTCACCATTTTGACCAACTAGCTCTATAACCAGTAGAGCTCACAAAGTGATTTTATTGATATGTGTAGCTTCAGGTGATTTCCATAATACCAACTTTCATGGCAATCAATAAACAAGAGTCCCTCAAAGTGACTGATTCTAGGAAAGGATTTCCAGTAATTCAAGATGAAACCTGTGCTTCTTTTTAACTGCCCAGTGTTGAAATCATCTCGGGTATTGTGCATCGATAACAAGATTTTCAATACGGCCATATAGGATTGTAAGATTGGTACCATTTTCATTTAGAACCAGCAGATATCAAACAAACCCTGGTGAAAACCCCATGTCAATCTCACTTAGCTCAAAAGTAATTACAACAATATTTTCAAGATGGTGGTCAAACTGAATCACAGATTGGCACCATTTTTACTTTGGACCAACCAGACGTCATATGAAATCTTTGATGAAAACCCCACACTGATACGACTATCCTGGATGGATGAGGAGTACTGATAAGATTTTCAAGATGGCTGATGTGGTGTCCATATTGGATGTAATATTGCCACCACTTTTATTTAGGACCAAGTAGAGATCATAAGATGTATTTTAATGAAAACCCCATGTTGATATGAAGAACTGTAAAGAAGGAGCAGTGATAAAAAGATTTTCAATCTGTCAGAGTGGCACATTTTCATTTCAGTACACCATAAGCTTGCAATTACCATGTATATGATTTCATGGCAATCATCCAAAGTGTTTAGGTGATGTAATGATAGCAACAGAAACAGGCCCTCCATAAGCTCTTCTGGTATATGACCCAAAATAGGACTAGTTGCGCTAACAAGATTGTGTCAAATACTGCATTTCGCTGTCAAAAAATGGCAATAACTCTAACAACAATTGCATGGACAAAGTAATTGCTAAACATATGCATCTTCAGGTGATGACCATACTATTTACCAAGTTTCCATGGCAATCTATCAAAAATTTAAGGACTAGTTACACTAATAAGATTGTCATGCATTACATCAAGCTAGAATGAAAAAAGGGCAATAACTCTAACAAACACTGCAGCAACAAATTGATTTAGCTACATGTGCAATTTCACGTGATGACCATAATGATTACCAATGTTTGTGGCAATTCCTCAAACACTGTCTGATTATTTAGACTGACAATATTATGCTATACAATGATTTAAACTACAAAAGGACAATAACTGTGTTAGCAACAAAATTTGTAGATAACTACATCTTCAGGTGATGCCAATAAAATTTGGCAACATTCAAGGCAATCTTGTTGCTCTAATGAGATTGTGTCACACACGATATTATGCTAGAAGACATAATGGGCAATAACTTATACAAAAATTTTGAGAACAGAATGATTTGTCTATCAATCCATCAGAAACTGGCACATTGCTTTTATGAGATTAACCCCCAAAAATGTACGGGAGCAAAGTGATCTGTAGATATGCATATCATTGGGTGATAACCATAATATTTACTAACTTTCATGACAATCCATTAAAAACTGCAATAATTATACTAAACATTATGGGATAATTGTCATATGTGCATCTTCAAGTAATTACTGTAATATTTCCCAAGTTTCATGGCAATCCATCAAAGCAAGACTAGTTGTACTAACATGATTGGGCCAGAAGGATTGGCAGACAAGCGGGTTACTATATACTGCTCCACGTAGATATAAATAACAGACTCTATTGATATTGAAACATATTATGTACAAACTACCTCTAAAAACTTAATTTTTGTAATCCTCATGAGACTTTCTTGTATTGAGTAAATATGTTAAGATTATTATTTACACTAGAACCTCATCTTCATCCAGAGTCCCTCCAACAATGATGCTTCCTCAGTGTAAAGAAATTATTTAAAAGGAAAGATCTGACTAAATTTTGGAACATTTCATTCAGGGGTTGCCAAGTCATTCAAATGATGCTAAATATTCAAGCAATGCCAAGACAAAAAGTGATTCAAGCAATGCCTTGTAATAAAAAATGACAAAATGTTTACAATGTTTCACTCAAGTGATGCCAAGTAATAAAGTGTGAAGTCATGTGATTGATTGGTCAAGTGCCTGATATATAAATTATGAAAGTTTCAAAGTATTTACTGTACAAAATCTAATGTACAAAAAAGGAACAAATATCACAGGTAACTGATGAATGTTTTTTGTTTAATTATACAAATATTTTGTGTTTCTTGTTTAATTATGCAAATATTTTGTGTCGAACTGTGAATTCTATTTTATTCCAGAATTGTTCTTCAGTGTTCAGCCACAACATGGTTCCTTGTACCATACTGAGCAAAAACATAAAACCCAAATATTTCACTTATTAGATTTTATTTGGTATGACTGACTTTTACTGCAAGATTAAACTTTGTGAGCAATGAATATATAACATAATCACAGTATTAAGACACTGTGTGGCAACGAAGACAAGGCCCTGACTAATTTGGTATTTGAATTTGACTGATTAAATTGACTGAGATTAAAATTTGATGTAATTATCAAATTTACTCTCTTAAATCAACAGAAATGTGAGAAAAATATGTCCCTTCAATGTGCAATTAGTCAAGAAAGACATTTGATTCAGACTATAGTGTTTGAACATAATATGAATACACGTCAATCGCCTGCCTGCAAATTTGATTCAGACTATAGTGTTTGAACATAATATGAATACATGTCAATCGCCTGCCTGCAAATTTGATTCAGACTATATTGTTTGAACATAATATGAATACATGTCAATCGCCTGCCTGCAAATTTGATTCAGACTATAGTGTTCAAACATGAGGTGAACAGATGTCAATGACCTGCCTGCACCTCAATATTATGACTGCCACTGTAATTGTCATTTGAGGCTTTCCAACTTTGGCTGTATGCCTTTGGACTTTATGATCAATATGATACAATTTCTGCTTACAATAATTTTAAAATAATTAAGAGTATCCATTTGGTAAATTTCTCCAAGTTTCAGTCTTGCATTTAGGGTTTCTTTAAGGTCGAGGAATAATGAGAAAGATTTTTACAATTTTTTTCCCAGATAACTCTTATAGCACCTGCATTCATATATAATTGCAAATCCTAAATTATCTTCCTGGAAGTATCTGAATACTAATTATAAATCTTTCCAACAATACTGTTTTAGTATTTGGGAAGTCTCTAAAACAAGGAGCTACAGTTTTTTAGTTAAATATTAGGCAGTATATATGTGTTAACAATTTGGAGTCATGTAGGATGATGTAATGAGCATTTACAACATGTACATCAGGCAAGAATTAATTATCTTGAAATTCAAAAAGCTCTTCTTGTACAATTTACAAAAAAATTGATGGTTCTGAAAATGCTTTTATAAAAAGCCAAATTTTGATACTGAAATGAAATAAAGCATTTAATGAATATCCAACATATACACTTTGCTGATTGAAAATAAACTCTGTGAAGTAATACTCATGGTGTAGGCAAGCAAAAAAATGAAAATGACAACTGAAGACTCCAAGTTTACTGGCTCTGTAGACTTGAAGTCTCCCATACTGGCTCTGTAGACTTGAAGTCTCCCATCCTGGCTCTGTAGACTTGAAGTCTCCCATCCTGGCTCTTCTTATAATGCTCAAACTGCCATAAAACTGCTTGAGTAAAACTTGATCTCTCACTTGCTAAAACTTCCAAATCAGACAGGGTACTATGAGTCTTCTGACAATGAGTACAGCATCACTTATCCAAAACACCATTATCTTAATTTTTAATTGATTCAAATATAATCAAATGCAGACAACATGATCTGAGATCTCAATTATACCCAACTTTTACATTTCATCCAACAAATTCATGTAATCATGGTTCCACCCTAAGTGACATTATTTCAATAAATAAGAATTCAAAGTACATGTATTGAGAATTTTGTACTTTGAATTCAACCTATTTTACAAATTTTGCTTGATTTTTTTAATTCATGTCCAAGGCTGAGTGAACATTTTGTTTGATTTTAATTTTTTGTGTGAAATTCATGTCCAAGCCTGGGTGAAAATTTTGCGTAATTATAATTTTGTTTTTGGTGAAATTTATGTCCAAAGCAGAATGAAAATTTTCTGTCACTATAATTGTTTTGTGAAATTCATGTCCAAGGCCGAGTACAAACTTTGTGTTCAAGATCTTTCATGGCTGCAGAGCAAGAACTATATTGAGACAGAATTTGTAAATGCATAATGTATCATATATTGTCATGAATAAAACAAATCCAAAGGAAAACTACAAAGACTCAAATCTGCCACCGCAGAATGTGCTGGCAGCAGGAAAACTACACAGACCCAAATCTGCCAATGCAGAATTTGCTGGTAGATCTGGGTCTATGCAGTTTAAGCCTAATCAATTGAACACACAATACAAACCCTGCTCTGCCAGTACATTATGCAATGGCAGACCAGGGTCTATTTTGTTTGCAGTTGGATAGTAACCATATATATATAGTAACCATTTCTGCACTTGATGAGACTGGTTTCCATGTTTTGTCTGATGTGAAGTAACTGATGAGACAGGCTAGTTCCATATTCTTGTCTGATGTGAAGTAACTGATGAGGCTGGTTCCATATTCTTGTCTGATGTGAAGTAACTGATGGCCTACTGCTCACCATCTTAATCTTCCACAAACTCATATATTTCTGCAACATGAGATAGCTTAAAATATAGTTTTGTTTGAATCATTTTGAGATAAATTCCAAATTTATATTCACAAATGCATTGCTGCTGCCACAATACACAGACTGTCTTGTGCCTTACTGAAAGTCATCTTGTCCAAAATAAATTATGTTTACAATGCTTTCAAAGAACCAAGCTATTATGATTAATTTACAAGGAAATAATAACTTTGCCACTTGACAAATCTGAATGTGCCCTACATCCAGCTGTTTAAAATGTTACCTTTAACAGTAGGGTTCTTCTAACTGCATAAAATAATCAGTCAGCTAGCAGAAATTATTTGTAAAAATGGAATCAAAAAATTCAGAAATGTGTCCATACAAGACAAATACCCACCCCACCCTCCTTTCCCAAGATATAGAAGCTGAAGAGAAGTTCAATGCAAAACAAGGGCCACAACTCATCAAAAAGTGACATTAAGGCCCAGGAGTATGCCTAAAAATAATGTTTGCCACTGACTTGGTCTCTAACATACAGATCTGTCAGATTTTAAAATAAACAAACATTAAACACCAGCCATTTGCTGGAATAATAATAATAATAAGAATAATAATAACTGCAAAAAAATACAAATATAATAGATGTTAATACAAATTATACATGCTGTATATACTTACATATATACAATTGTCATATATAAATGTCATGCAGAAATAAAATTAAGATTGCTCATTAAAAATCTGGATTCCTAAAGCAGTGAAAGATATCTCTGAAAACTGAATTTTATCTGTCTCCGTCTAGATACAATTACATAAATTCATTTTCATAATCAGATCTCAATCTGCATAGTTTTTTCTTAATGGGCACATATGTGTATATATATATATATATATATATATATATATATATATATGCAATAAACTGATACTGAACAGTGCAAAACTAGTATCTAACTAGGCTAGTTATATACTAGTTTTGCACTGTTCATTGTCAGTTTATTGCATTTATCTTAATCAATCCCTGACACACGTGATCCCTTGCTGGATCTAGTACACTTGAAAGGACTGTTATTAAGCCATATGATTTGCATTTCGGTATATATATATATATATATATATATATATATATATATATATATATATATATATATATACATACATACATACATACAGATAAAATGGATCACATGTGTCAGGGATTGATTAAGATAACTGCAACAAACTGACAACAAACAGTGCAAAACTAGTATATAACTAGACTGAGCGCTTTTGACTCTTAATGAGTCTTTTTCAAAGGCAAATACAAAACACAGACAAGACAAACAAATAAAACACAAAAACCATTGTGTTTGCAAAATTTTCCATGGCTGTTCTACAGGAATTAAACCTTTAAATTTACTATGTTTCAACTAGTATATATATATATATATATATATATATATATATATATATATATATATATATATATATATATATATATTACCCATAAGCAAAGTTTAGTTGAGGTACAAGAACTAATGCTATTTGTGTCCAAACCATTTGTTCCTTTAGCCAGTAATTTTGTTCTTTGATCTTTTGACACCAAAATTAATTGGTTTGATCTTCAGATGCCAAAATTAATTGGTTTGATCTTCTGACACCAAAATTAATTGGTTTGATCTTTTGACACCAACATTAATTGGTTTGACCTTTTGACACCAACATTAATTGGTTTCTTCCTTAATAGATGCAAGCCATCAACAAATTTTCTTTATATTATTTGGTACAGAAATAAAGTTATTATGCTGAAACTGTTTTTTTCTTTTTCTTCCTTGAGTCACTGAAACCTTGACATTTGAACTTAAGACCAATGAATCAACAGGTGTCTATCTTACCACAAGTACAACCTATCCAACTTGTTTGGTGAAGGTTCATACTCAAAGCAAAAGTAATTATTCAAAACATGTTTTGCTTACTCCGAGTCACTGTGACATGACTTTTTAGTTTCCTGCCCTGTTACGTATATGTAATTAAATTACTTGTGTGTTCATTTTAAATTTCTTTTTCATTTTAGTTTTGTTTTGTTACATGTTATCATAATGATAACTTTTATTCACTGGATTTGACATTTTTTTCAGAAAATCAGTTCAGTTCTTTTAGCCTGATCAGAACACAATAGTGTTGCTTCGTTGTATTTTTAGCTGACATAGTTCTTGATCTTGATTCAGATTTCGTAAACACTGAGTGAAAATCATTGGTTGCAATCAAGGTCATTCTTGGCTTGCATCAGCTCTGTTGTAAACAACCTTTTCTTAAATTCATTTCCAGTGTGGGAATCATTGATTCTTAGCTAAGGCTATGCTAGCCTATGTGATAACTGACATATTTTTTACCGCGCTGTTCGGACAGTAATCATGTGACCCATCACGCGGGTCTGAAATTGCGTTTTTAGTTGGGTTTAATACTCAATCTTAGTGTTTCTGAGACAGTTGTAAATTATACCTTCAGGCTGAAAGGTATTCCTGTTGCTGCCATTTGAATTGAGTTTTATTTAAAATAATTTATTTTCCTTGGAGACTTCATCATGTGTGTTCACCAAAATTCTTGGACAAAGACATTTACTAAAAAATATTTGGAATTCTAAAGCCGGAATTATATCCTTGGTGACTCAACAAGGAACTGTTGACACATCAGCACAAAACTGGTTATAGAGGATGTCATCGCCTTCCATCCTGGAACTTCATCAAGATTCGAACTTGGATTCAATTAGAACTTTTTAGTGATAGGACTTACATTTTTAAATTCTAGGATTAATTTTTGGATTAGATTCACAAACCGTAAGTCCTTTTTCATATTTTTACCTTGTTTTCTAGGGAAATAAATTATTTTGTTAAATTTACAAAGCTTGTTGGCTTCACTCTTTTCTTTGTTACTTTGTACTAGCCTAGTCACGTAACAGCCCCCATATACAAGCCATGCACAAAAAGTTAGTTTGAGGCATATAGTCTAAGGTACATGGTATTCTAAAATAAAGTTTTGGCAGGTGAAACTAGTTTGAATTATGTATTGTTTTTTTACATTGCTTTCAGTTTTTCTGGCATTATCAGTTGCCAGTCCAGGGTGCTCTACTGCAGACTGAAATATGGCTTGACAACTTGCTGAGCGGACAAAATCAGGCTGAATTCCATGGCTTGACAACTTGCTGAGTGGAAAAAATCAGGCCAAATTCCATGGCTTGACAACTTGCTGAGCTGACAAAATCAAGCCAAATTCCTGGATAGTATCAAGCTGGTACAACACTGAATGAAGGTAGAATGAAGAGAATGTGGACATGGCCATACTGGAGCTTTCATGACAACATCCAGAGATGAATGATTAAGAAATGCCCAAAATGAAGCAACAGACCAAACCTCACTGGCTTCTATTCTCATGATAAGAAATGCCCAAAGTTAATCCCCAGACAAGTTAGTGTTGTGTATCAAAGTATCATGACCTCAAGAGTGGTGTTATTAGTGTTATTACTCATATTGCACTGGGAAAAGGCTATGGGAGTGGAAGTTAAGCTGAAGGGATGAGTCTGAAATTGAAGGTCCTTCTTGCTCAGACAAAACTGTAGGAATTTCCTTTGGGAATGGAAGATAGGGATACGTTGGTAAGTATCCAAGAGGTATGTGGAGATTGCCCTGACATTCTCCCTTATGATATTCTTGACTAAGGTTGATGTCTCCACCCTTAAGTGCTTGCTCATCTTGAATAAGTTTGTTTAATAGGGAAAGACCAATAACTAGGCAAAATTGTTGCCCTCTTTTTCAAAACATATTTCTGTAACAAAATCCTAGCTTTCTTGGCAAGGTGGTTTCTGACAGACTCCTCCCTCAAAACAAAGAAGGAGACTGCCACAAAGATGATGAGTGTGCAACACTATGGTAGCTAAGGTACAAGTTTTAAGCACTATAGCTTGAAGCAATGGGGATGTGGTGCAATCCCGTATCAAGATTCCCACATGGGACACTTTCGAATCTATAGCTGGAGGCTCCAGTGGTGAAGCAGGTGAAATCAAATGCAGCTGGTAGTCCAGTATTCTTCCTGGTGATCTGTGTCCAGTACCTTGAATGGTGATCAGTGTCCAGTACCCTGAATGGTGATCTGTGTCCAGTACCCTGAATGGTGATCAGTGTCCAGTACCCTGAATGGTGATCTGTATCCAGTACCCTGAAAGGTGATCTGTGTCCAGTACCCTGAATGGTGATCAGCACTACATAAATGGTGATCAAAGCCCAGAGCTGAGTACTGACAAGTGATGAGTGACAGATGCCACATGACCACTACCTAGACCCAGTGCCCAGTAACCAGTGACAGATGCCCACTGACAAGTGTTCATTGCTTTGCAAAGTGACCAATGACTAATGCTTAGTGACTGGCCACCAGTTGATAACCTGTCTGATGACAGAGACCTCCTCAAGGAATCCCCATCCAGAAAGGCAATATTCACTCATGGGTACTAGTGACTTCCTTGATGCCAGAAATGCCACAAGATCCAAGAGGCTATATACTGGAGAAGTAGAGGTGGATGCAGCTCCCTTCTTCTTGCTGCTATAGGATCCAACACCTCATTAGGCCACAATGCACAGAAAGAACATTAGTACATGTAAGTACACTTAGCATATGTCAAGCAGGTGGGGTGAGTGTGCTAAGAAGCCTTCACATGGCCATATTTGTCAACTCTGTGGCATGCACAAAGGATGAAACGAAAATAAAATAATAAAGAAAACAACCATACCCTAATACTGGCTCCACTGAGGCAATACAATTTACAGAAAGACCACTTCTTGACTAAAGGGAGCCAAAAAATGGGAACATTTTTCAAATGTGACACAGAAATAGATACATCTAAGAAAAACATGAAAACGTACACTAGAAAAAAAAGAAACCTTTCAGTGTTCAAAAACATATAAACTGCACCGAGTTTAAGAAAAGAAGGATGATATTCCAAATGATGGAAGAAACTAAGAAATTAGTTTTGGAGTATGTTTACTTACATTCTAGGATTCCAGTGACAAATTGGAGGGAATTTGTCTTAGACTGAGGACTGTGTATTTGTGATTTAGATTTTAAATGTAGCTTTAACAATTTTAGTCACATTGCTATGATGTCTGCAGTGTGACAGTTTTTGTAGTGATGTCTAGCACTGGGGCATCATGCCACAGTGAGGCATGTAACATCATGTCCCACCCAGTCACATTATAATGACATCAGTCTGACCAGTCTCAACACTAACCTTTTAATGCTGAGCATCAAATGAGGCAGTTGCAAGTACCATATTTACAAGTCTTTGGTGTTACTTGGCCAGGGTTTGAACCTGCAACCTCCTGCATGAGGCAGATGCTTTAACCACTTAGGCCAATGGAGTGGTCAGACTGAGGACAAGCACCAAAAGACATGAAAACAATGTAATAATGTACTTCTGCTTTTAAAACAAAGATTACTATACAGAGACCATATTTCCTAATTTGATTCAACAACACCTTGACCTTTAACCTTCTGAAACCAAGATTGCTAAGTATCTTTCTTACTCCAATTCAACAGATAGAGACAGTATGGTCACAATATGTTGCTTACAACAAAAGCTATTGTGTCAGAACCATTTTCCTCCTTTGAATCAGTGACCTTGATCATTGCTCTTTTGACCCTATAATCAAAATGCCTCATATCAAGTTTGATCAAGATCCATCATCTTGAACAAAATCTTTTTGGCAAAAATGTATGGCAGGACAGATGAAATATCAAAAGAGGATATGTTTCTCTTTACCCCAGGCTGACATAAAAACTGTATTGACACAGCAAGTCACAAGTGATATTCTCATATTTGAGTACAGCTAATATCACAAAAATGCACTGACACAGCAAGTTACAAGTGATATTCTGATATTTGAGTACAGCTAATATCACAAAAATGTACTGACACAGCAAGTCGCAAGTGACATTCAGATGTTTGAGTACAGCTAATATCACAAAAATGTACTGACACAGCAAGTCACAAGTGACATTCTGATGTTTCAGTACAGCTAGTATCACAAGACTTAAATTTACCGACACAGCAAAAGTCGCATGTGACATTCTGATGTCTGAGCACAGTTAATATAAAAAAATTGCATGCAAGTGTCAAACCAGCTAAAAATGGCAGGCAAATATATACGTATAATATCATGCTGCCTGCAAAATAAGTTTTCAGTACTCAGATTATGTATTGAAAAGCAACAAAAGGCAAAATAGGACGTTTAAAAAATGTTTACAAAACTGTACTCAAGCAGCAGATTAAGCATTAAGAGGTCAGTGTTAGGACTGGTCAGCCTGGTGTCAGGATAATGTGACTGGGTGGGACATCATGCCACATGTCTGCAGCACAATGCCCCAGTGCTAGACATCACTATAAACTGTCACACTGCAGACAGCATAGCGATATGACTGAAAAATTGTTAAAGCTACGTTAAAAATCTAAATCACACACACACACACACACACACACACACACACAACAGCAGATTATACATTAGCCCAGGGAAAGAAGTGAAATAAAATTTTATAATTTGAGAAGGGGAGGGTTAGTTTTTTTCAAGAATTTAAATGTTTGGAAGAACCATGACATAAAGCAGTTACAAAAATATTTGATAAAGTATGGTTTGAGTTTGTGTCTAAACAAAACAAACTTAAGATAAAGTAAAATTAAAGAATAATTAAAATTACCAGATGTCTTTAATTTGCATAATTTGCACACTTTCTAACCTAATGAAAAAACATGTCCAAAAAAGCATTTATGGTGGAGTTGTGGTAGAGCATTTCATCATTTTTTCAAAGTTTTAGGGTTTTTAATTTATTTTAGTTTCTTTCAACGTTTTAGGTTTTTTTGAGGTTTCTATGGACAAAATGAAATTTTGTTTTCAAGGATTTTGAGGTTATAACCCTGTCAGCCTTATGTTTTAGTACAGCAGACATTACAAAATCACAAGCATAAAAAATTAAAAGTTCAGCACAGTAGCTGACTTACCTTCCCCCCCTTCTTCCTGATGATTGCCAGCTTGAGCATCTGGTACATCCTCATATTCCTCTCCATCACTGTAACAATCATATGTAAACAAGTCAGTACCAGTACTTGACACAATCATATGTAAACAAGTCAGTACCAGTACTTGACACAAACATATATAAACGAGTCAGTACCAGTACTTAATGCAAACATATATAAACAACTCAGTACCAGTACTTGACACAAACATATATAAACGAGTCAGTACCAGTACTTAATGCAAACATATATAAACAAGTCAGTACAAGTGCTTAAGACAAACATACATAAACAAGTCAGTACAAGTGCTTAATACAAACATATATAAACAAGTCAGTACAAGTACTTAATACAAACGTATATAAACAAGTCAGTACAAGTACTTAACACAAACATATATAAACAAGTTAGTACAAGTACTTAACACAAACATATATAAACAAGTCAGTACAAGTACATTGGAAATGAGCTCCATAAACCAACATTTGGATCTGTACAATTTACAACCTTGCCTAATTCTGGTATCACAAATCATCAAATACCCGACTCAAACAAGGTTATCCCCAAAATGAACTTAAATTGAAATTTTAAATAAATAAATGATGATAATTCTCTGTCAGTATTCACTCATTCATTCAAGCCAACTCCTGGAACTGATGAAATACTGACAAGGTCTGGAAGCAATTATGACGATGTGTCTGAGTCTTCTACAAAAGGCTTTACAGGATATAATCATTCTAAACAAAATAAAGCTACATATATTTCCAATTATAAAAGTATCACATATGACAAAAATTCAATATATGTGAAACAAATATTCACTATAGTATTTGTAGACCCTCCCATTTGTTTGTACTGTCCTACTGATTTTTAAAAAAGACAAGCATCAAGGACATAAAAAAACACAAAACTTAATCACATTTCTTTCACTGATTTATAACTTCTAACTTGATTGTTGCCAAGGGGTCCCCAACACTGTTGACTTAATGGTTTTTCAAAGCAAATGGAAGTTCACGATGTAAACAAGTATAAATACTGCTCACTGTCCATTCTGGTTTCTAGAATAGTCCATTTCAGGAAAAGTGTATTGTCTGCATGCAATGTTATCTTGTAATAACACATTAAAATAAACTGATGAAATAAATAAGAAGAACTCTTATATACATGTGTTCAAAGAGATGTAATTATTGAGATTATCAAAGACAGTGAACTACATCGCATCTGCTGCAAGGAATCATCAACTGGCCCATATAAATAAGGTGACCATATTGGTAAAGAAACTCCTGTTTGGTTAAAACACCCAACAAGCCATTATTGTTTGGAATCCCTTGGCAACAATTAGGCTAGAACTTATAAATCAATGAATGAAATGACTAAGTTTTGTTTTTTATATCCCTGATGCATTCTGTTTTTAAAATTGGTAGGGTAGTACAAACAAATGTGATTGTGTGAGAATACCTTAGTATGCAAGACCTGCAAGTTTACTATGATGGTACAAAATCAAGCAAACATAACAAGGTGTATGCATGGATACCAAGTTTTGCATATAGTGTGTAATGATCAAGTTCATCCCTTACTGCTTTAGTTGACTGATGAAACGGTTATTGTCTAAAGCATAAGAAAAATGCAGAGAAACATATATTTTCACACTTAAGTTCATCATTGGTCACTGATATAGATCTAGTGGCATGCTACAAAAGTGGAAAATGTCAGCTTGCAGGGACATTCAGTTGCAAGACGTGTAAATTAATAAACACTATGGAATACTTTTTATGGTCAACCATCCTCAATCTGGAAAGCCTTGTGTAACTGAGACCAGAGAAGACCCCAAATCCCAGGTAACATGAGTACTGTGAGTGGTACCACTCTTTAAGGTTAAAGAGTCTTCCAGAGAGACACTAGTAGGCTGTGGTTGTCTACAGAGACACTGACCAGCATGTTAATAACTTTGACCTTTGATCAAGGCCTTGAATTTGCAGAAAAACTGTTTTCTTATTAGACTTTCCATGACCTTTATGTCTGACCATTAACACAGAATAAATAAAGCCCTAAGTGCAAGCCATCCAGAAAGTTCGATGAAGGAACTTACTCCAGAACAAAAATTATTCTGCAAAACCAATATTTTTGTTTAGCCACAATTACTCTGACCTATGACCCCCAAATTAAAAGGCTTCTTCCTTGCCCCAACTGCATGCCATCTACAAAGTTTGCTCCAGGTTTGTGACAGAGAATTGATGTTATTCTCTAAAAACAATTTCTTCTTTATGTCAGAATCACCTTGACCTTGGATCTTTTGACCCCAAAATCAAGGTTGATCTATGTATGTGATGTATATATAATGTTACTGTGTGGAAGCCATTTTACTTTTCTCAGTTACAGTGACTTTAATATTTGGCATCATGGCTCATGAAATCAACAGCTTTTACCTTACCCAAAATGCAGGCCATTCACCAAGTTTGGTAACTGTTGATGGATGAGAACTCAAATTATTGTGTGGAAACCTTTTGTTTTTTCTTTTAGTCTCAGCAAAATCGATCTTTTACCAGTTTACCTCAATATCTGAGGATTCTTCCTTATCCCAAATTCAAGCCATCCACAAAGTTAGGTAAATGAAGATGACTGAGAATTTAAGTTTTTATTACTGTGCAGAAACCTCTAAAATCAAAGTGATCCCAAACTGGATAGGAATTTTCCTTACATCCAAAATTGGATAGGGATTTTCCTTACATCCCAAATTGGATAGGGATTTTCCTTACATCCCAAATTGGATAGGGATTTTCCTTACATCCCAAATTAGATAGGGATTTTCCTTACATCTCAAACTGGATAGGGATTTTCCTTACATACCAAATTGGATAGGGATTTTCCTTACATCAAATGTAAGAGATCCACAAAGTTTGGTAACTGAAAATAGTGGAGAACTTGAGTTATTTGTGAAACCATTTTTCTGCTCTCAGTAATAGTGACCTTCAACACTGACCCCTACTCTGACATTGACACCTACACTGACAGAGTTCCTCCTTACCCAAAGTTCAAGCCATTCACAAAGTTTGTTAACTGTAGACAACTTATTACTGTGCAAAAATAAAATCAGAAACATATCAATATAATTACAATATCAACCATACGATAAAAGACAAAAACTAAAAAAGGCATCCAAAACAAAGATAATGGTAAAGAAAGGTTGTTGTTGTTGTTGTTGTAGGGTTTAACGCATTTTTCAGCACAAGATAGGCTATACATGGTGGTTAGTATAAATGGTGGAGGAAGAACCTGGGAAAACCCCGGAAAGAACCACCGACCCACAAGCAGCTACTGGCAAGCTTTCTCACACACCCACATTGGCCAAACCCAAGACTCCAACCCACGCAGACAGAGGTGAGATGGCAATGATCTGTAATGGTGAGCACTTTAGACCACTCGGCCACTCTGGGCCCCACAAAGAAAGGTAAAATTCTTTAAATACAAGTCAAATTTTGACTGCAGAGACCAGAACCTTTCAAATAGTCTGAAACCTTCTTAGAATGCATCCAACAGCAAACAGAAAAGGTTACCAATATTAGACACTTCTGACAATATGCAAGTAGGTGCAACAAGCTTATTTCATATGGAGACCGCTCCAGTGGCCTAGTGGTTAGAGTGTCTGCCTCGGATGCGGGAGGTCGCGGGTTCGAACCCCGGCTGAGTCATACCAAAGACTTTAAAAAATGGTACTAACCGCTGCCTCGCTTGGCACTCAGCATTAAGAGGTTAGCGTTAGGACTGGTCAGCCTGGTGTCAGGATAATGTGACTGGGTGGGAAATCATGCCACATGTCTGCAGTTTGATGCCCCTGTGCTAGATATCACTATAAACTGTCACGCTGCAGACATCGTAGTGATATGACTGAAAAATTGTTAAAGCTACGTTAAAAATCTAAATCACACACACACACACACACCACACACACACACACACACACACACACTTATGCCATATGGTCAAACCATACAGCCATTAGACGCCTCTGACAAGATGCAAGTGGGTGCAACAAGCTTATATGATATGGCCAAACCAAATGTCAGGAAGAAAGAGAGAGTGAGGCAGACTTACATTTGATTAACCTTTGGCTCAACAACTTTGCCTTGCATCATCTGTTGAAGGAAAAAATAAAGGGTATTAATAAAGAAAATATTAGATCAAACAAACATTCTCAAAAAATTTGAAATTTAATGCTTAATAGCCTTTTTATTTAAAAAAAATGGTTCATGACACTGATAGTCTCAAGGATAGAAATTTAATTTAATTTAATTTAATTTAATTACCTCAAGTAAAAGTAAAATGAAAAATAAAAGCAATAAAGAGGCAAGAACCACTAAGAATTATGACTTCTTATTTCATTATTAATCAACATACATGTACCTTGAATACTGATGGCATGGAAGATTAAGGAAGTATGGTATATTAAACTGGATAATATACATTTTGAAAAACTGATTAACACATTCTACTTAAGAAATTCATATACATAAATCTAAAAAATAATCAGAATGTTAAATGTTCAGGTCTCTTCATCTCTTTATCTCAAATAGAGAATTGATTTTAAAAAGTATTAAAACTATTTTAAGCTTGTAGATGATGCAAAAATATATATCAAGATAGATAACTATTCTGAGTACAATCATTTTCTTTTATGCTTCAATTTAATTATGTTCCTTTACATAGCAATACAATGAATTGTGTCAGGAAGCTGTCCATAAAGTGGACAGCTTCCTGAACAATGAAAACCATGTAAAGTAAAATATCTAACAGCAGGTTATGCTCAACCAATCCAGGTATTGATTGTGTGTTTAAAAAGACACACACCAATAACCTTTCCATAGCTAGATTCACTTTTCAAGGACAAAAGGCAAATGGACCTAACCATAGAAAAGTGCCTATTATTAGAAACACAAACTACTTTTAGTAACTGAGAGTAGGTAGTATGTCATGGGCTTTAGATGGACGAATTCCTCCAAGTCAACAATGAAATCAGTCGATATATATATATATACATATATATACATTGTGTATGGGTGATAAAATCAATGTATCCTAGGAATTTTAAAACTCAATGCACAAGCGAATAGAAGGTTAATACTAAAAAAAACCTATTCTTACATGGTTGTTCATTACATGTACATGGCAATTATTTCCCCCATCCTCTCTCATTCCTCAATTTGACAAATTGCTTTTCATGTGACATTAACACTGCAATAAAATTTGCACTGACCATGCTTTTGTTGAACTCTCCAGTATTAATATGGTCTATTTCTTTCTTCCTTTCTTTGCTTATTCATTTATTATCAATACTGGAAATCTACAGAACAATTCAAAATCAGTGCTCAAAATTAATTTTAATCCACTAATGCAAAGTCAGTGAGTTTGCTGATTTATCACTAAAAGCCCAGCCCACACTAATCCATTGGTCAAGGAACAGTGAAAATTTTGACTGGGTGATAACACAGCAGTTATCAAGTGGTCTTGTCTCAGATATATCCAAGAAATGCCATTCCCTATCAAGTGGCCTTGTCTCAGATGTATAAAAAGAAATGCCATTCCTGATCATGGCTAATGGATTGATTTATTGTGTTAATTGTTTACCTACAGTAGCAACATCTGAATTTGATCAGGTACAAGAAATCCTGTGGCAGGAAATGGATAGGTGCCACTTTCTGACATGGGTAAAGTAAATATCCTTATTGATGAATATTTAAAATTGTTTGCCTTGACTTCCAATAAAAAAATCTTCTTCAAGAATCAATGAATACTTAAAATTGTTTGCTTGACCTCCATTAAAAAATCTCTTTTAAGACCATTACACAAATAAATTAAGGATTCTTAAGCAGAGAAAATAGATTTACAGAATGGCAGCTATATGCCAAAATATTAATACACAAAAAAAATCTGGTGTACATAAAAATTATGGACTAAATAGATAGATAGATAGATAGATAGATAGATAGATAGATAGATAGATATGTATAGATAGATATGTATAGAAATAAACAGAGATAATCAGATAGATATGTATAGAAATAGATAATCAGATATATTGGTAAACATAGAGGTAAATAAATCCATAGCACATACACATAGTGGTTAGTAAGCAAAATAAGATTACAAAAAAGAATTGTCAATAAAAATTAATGTTTGTGAGTATATATTTTCTAAACATGCATTAGACAAATAAATACTGCTGAGGAAAACCACAAAATATCCAAACATAGCAAAAATGAAAGAAATACATATTTTATTATTTTGTTAATATGATATAGATTACATAATAAAATTAATTTGCTTTCTGTGCAAGAGTGAGAGAGGTGTCAAAATCAGAGTTGCATTCTGTTTATCTAAAAGCAAAAAAACATGCAATGAGTAAAAGTACAACCTTTAACTTTAATCTGTTGATGATGATGACACTGGGAAAGTGACAGCTACTAGTATGTCTCACTTTACATTGACAGGACTTGACAAAATGATGGTATAGCTGAACGAATGTACCTACGAATGTACCTGACTGAACAGTCAGCGATGGCATAGCTTAACAAATGTACCTACGAATGTACCTGACTGAACAGTCAGTGATGGTATAGCTTAACGAATGTACCTACGAATGTACCTGACTGAACAGTCAATGATGGTATAGCTTAACAAATGTACCTGACTGAACAGTCAATGATGGTATAGCTTAACAAATGTACCTGACTGAACAGTCAGTGATGGTATAGCTGAACGAATGTACCTGACTGAACAGTCAGTGATGGTATAGCTGAACGAATGTACCTGACTGAACAGTCAGTGATGGTATAGCTGAACGAATGTACCTGACTGAACAGTCAGTGATGGCATAGCTGAACGAATGTACCTGACTGAACAGTCAGTGATGGCATAGCTGAACGAATGTACCTGACTGAACAGTCAATGATGGTATAGCTGAACGAATGTACCTGACTGAACAGTCAATGATGGTACAGCTGAACGAATGTACCTGACTGAACAGTCAATGATGGTATAGCTGAACGAATGTACCTGACTGAACAGTCAGTGATGGTATAGCTGAACGAATGTACCTGACTGAACAGTCAGTGATGGTATAGTTGAACGAATGTACCTGACTGAACAGTCAATGATGGTAAAGCTAAACAAATGTACCTGACTGAACAGTCAATGATGGTATAGCTAAACAAATGTACCTGACTGAACAATCAATGATGGTAAAGCTTAATGAATGTACCTGACTGAACAGTCAATGATGGTATACCTGACTGAACAGTCAATGATAGCATAGCTTAACGAATGCACTTGACTGAACAGTCAATGATGGTAGAGCTTAACAAATGTACCTGACTGAACAGTCAATGATGGTTGAGTCCACTAAAGGTTTATCTAGCTAATTTGAAGGGCTCCAGGTAGTCAAGAGCCGTGTTTACAAATCACTCTTTTCAACTTGACATGATATCAAGTATGGCTTGACCAACATGGACATGTCGTAAGAAAGCTTGCCAGCAGCTTCCCTTGGGTTGGTGGTTCTTCCTGGGGTCTTCTCAGGTTCTTCTTCACAAATATACTTGCTGCCATGTATGGCTTTTCATGTGCTGAAAAATGGCATTGAGCTCACAAAACCAAAAAACAAAATTATCTGCCTAATTTGGTCATTATACTATGAGCCTGGCCTTATGACTTTTAACGAGCACAGGAACAACTATATACTGTAATTCTAACTGATAGGAATGCCTAGATTACATTAAGGTAATTGCCAGTAGATATCAAGTTTTAATAAACTGCCAATGGAACATACAATTTATTTTGTATTAGATGCTAAAACTTCACTAAATAATGACAAAGTCCAAAACATTTCAAAAGCTATTTGAAACAACCCCTATCAATGCATAGGAGGTCACATGCACAGGTGTATTCATATGATAGTGGCCAAGTACGCTAACCACAGTGGTCACTGTTATGGGTAAGCCACCTCAACTTTACGTCTACATGCTTCAGTGGTCAATTCATTTGTGTGAATATTGTGGATCAACTTTGTCAATTTCTGATGAAGTTTTGGAACTTAAAAAAAAATTCTTGTGGCTGCTGATTAAACATAATGACCTATTTATCTTTGCAATAATGTAATACATGATTCCCTTAGAATTAACTATAATGTAAAATTTCTGCTGTGGTCATATTAAGTCATGTCGCCAGAATTACATGGTATAAAAAGCAAAAATTGGGTACATAAACCTAAAAACAAAATGTATGGAGAAGCTAGTAAATTGATCCATTTGAATATACATGTACATTGTTAATGTGCAATTTTGTCAAGTGGCAAACTGCATGCTCTCACCAATCCGTGACTTTATTTTACAGACTAGTGCTCTGTTCTGTTTATTGTACTTGGATCTCATTGTGCATCTTTCATTAAACTGTCAAATGCTTTACTGATAATATTTCTTAAGAAAATTTCTTGGAAAATCTCATGTATATAAATTTTAATATTCATGCATGACAAATATTTAGTCCTAAAACAAAAATTTCATCTACCATCAAACTCAAAGGATATTCAAGACACCATTCAAGAAATCACCATCAAATTCAAAGGATATTCAAGACACCATTCAAGAGATCACCATCAAACTCAAAGGATATTCAAGACACCATTCAAGAAATCACCATCAAACTCAAAGGATATTCAAGACACCATTCAAGAAATCACCATCAAACTCAAAGGATATTCAAGACACCATTCAAGAAATCACCATCAAACTCAAAGGATATTCAAGACATCATTCAAGAAATCACCATCAAACTCAAAGGATATTCAAGACACCATTCAAGAAATCACCATCAAACTCAAAGGATATTCAAGATACCATTCAAGAAATCACCATCAAACTCAAAGGATATTCAAGATACCATTCAAGAAATCACCATCAAACTCAAAGGATATTCAAGACACCATTCAAGAAATCACCTCATCAAAGGAGCTAGCCAATCAGAATTGCAGCTTATGACTGGTTACATGTTAGTTTTAACACAGAAGTACTCCCTTATTATAATGTTGTCCATAGAGTGTACCACCTTAAAGTGACACTGCCTTATAATGATGTGCATGATACAGCACTTCCTCATTATATTATCCATGGCAGCCATAGAGTGTACCACCTTATAGTGAGACTGCCTTATAATGATGTGCATGATACAGCACATCCTCATTATATTATCCATGCAGCCATTACAGCATACCACCTAATAGTGAGACTGCCTTATAATCATGTGCATGATACAACACTTTCTCATTATATTATTCATGCAGCCATTACAGCATACCACCTAATAGTGAGATGACATTATAATGAAGTACATGATAAAGTACTCGCTCATTATAATGCTATCCAAGACAGTCATAAAGTATACTGCCATATAGTGAGTCTGCCATTTAATAAAGTAGATTATACATTATTCCCTTGTTATAATGCTGCCCATGGCAGCTAAGGAATATAACACCTTACAGTACAACCATCTCATAATGATGTACATGATAGAGTACTCCCTCATGATACTGATATCTTTGGTATGCCACTATTGTACAACTATGTCATAGTGCAACCACCTTATAATGAAGTGCACATGGCATATAAGTTTATTATCACTTAATGAAATGGGGTCCATGACCATATCTGTATTATCATGTACTTACAATAGCAATGGTCTTATAGTGAGGGAGTGTTGAAACTGGAGCCATGTTATTATGGAAGGCCTTTTGGTGAGAGAGTGTTGAAACAGGAACCATATTATTATGGAGGGCCTAAGAGTGACAGAATGTTGTAACAAGAAATATATTATATGAATGGCCATATAGTAAGGGAGTGTTATAAGAGGAACCCTGTTATAATTAAGGTCTTAGAGTGAGAGGTTGCTGTAGCAGGAACCCTGTTATAATTAAGGTCTTAGAGTGAGAGGGTGCTGTAGCAGGAACCCTGTTATAATTAAGGTCTTAGAGTGACAGGCTGCTGTAGCAGGAACCCTGTTATAATTAAGGTCTTAGAGTGACAGGCTGCTGTAGCAGGAACCCTGTTATAATTAAGGTCTTAGAGTGACAGGCTGCTGAAGCAGGAACCCTGTTATAATTAAGGTCTTAGAGTGAGAGGGTGCTGTAGCAGGAACCCTGTTATAATTAAGGTCTTACAGTGACAGGCTGCTGTAGCAGGAACCCTGTTATAATTAAGGTCTTACAGTGAGAGGTTGCTGTAGCAGGAACCCTGTTATAATTAAGGTCTTAGAGTGACAGGCTGCCGTAGCAGGAACCCTGTTATAATTAAGGTCTTAGAGTGACAGGCTGCTGAAGCAGGAACCCTGTTATAATTAAGGTCTTAGAGTGAGAGGGTGCTGTAGCAGGAACCCTGTTATAATTAAGGTCTTAGAGTGACAGGCTGCTGTAGCAGGAACCCTGTTATAATTAAGGTCTTACAGTGAGAGGTTGCTGTAGCAGGAACCCTGTTATAATTAAGATCTTAGAGTGAGAGGGTGCTGTAGCAGGAACCCTGTTATAATTAAGGTCTTAGAGTGACAGGCTGCTGTAGCAGGAACCCTGTTATAATTAAGGTCTTAGAGTGACAGGCTGCTGTAGCAGGGACCCTGTTATAATTAAGGTCTTAGAGTGACAGGCTGCTGTAGCAGGGACCCTGTTATAATTAAGGTCTTAGAGTGACAGGCTGCTGTAGCAGGAACCCTATTATAATTAAGGTTTTAGAGTGACAGGCTGCTGTAGCAGGAACCCTGTTATAATTAAGGTCTTAGAGTGAGAGGTTGCTGTAGCAGGAACCCTGTTATAATTAAGGTCTTAGAGTGACAGGCTGCTGTAGCAGGAACCCTGTTATAATTAAGGTCTTAGAGTGAGAGGGTGCTGTAGCAGGAACCCTGTTATAATTAAGGTCTTAGAGTGAGAGGGTGCTGTAGCTGGAACCCTGTTATAATTAAGGTCTTAGAGTGACAGGCTGCTGAAGCAGGAACCTTGTTATAATTAAGGTCTTAGAGTGAGAGGTTGCTGAAGCAGGAACCCTGTTATAATTAAGGGCCATATAGTGAGGAGGGTGCTGTACTTGAGCTCAGTGGACTGTGTTGTAAATAATGCATATAAGGGGTTTAATAGCCGTATTAGTTGATATGTAATGTGCATCAAGTTTGATTTCTCTGCAAGACTAGAGTTTATCACCTGTGAGTATGTCTGAAAAATATATTACAGTAGTTAATAATTGCAATTAATTCTAAGTTAAAAATTGTTCTAACAAATATAAACAATAAAAAATATTGAGGGATTAGTGTGAGAGATTTGTCAAATGGTTAGGAATGCTGTGCTACTTACAGTATGTACATGCTTCTGCTTAGGTAAAACAAATATCTTTATATATTTATGATATCATATTTCAGGTTATGTTACATCATACTGACAAAAGTCTGCTTTGTGGTATACTACTATAGCACACCTGTGTCTATGCTGTTCCCTGGAGCTGAGCATGCATTTTTGATGAGCAATATGGTTATTGGTAGTTGTGAGAAAAATCCATAGACACTTAATTTTTATGAATTAATAAAAACTTAAACATTCAGGCAAACACGAACATAAAAAGTGTTTTATCCATATGAAACTCTCTAGCACATCCTGATCCTGGCTGTTTGTAGTACATAATAAGCAAATAGGGGATTCATAGTGATTGGAATCAACTGAAATTTATCACAACTAATCAACCTTTCATTTAAATCTGTTGGAGACATTTTTCATGGACAATGTCATTTCTGTATACTCAGAAATGGCTAAGCTTCTTCTATCTCTTCAAGTCTAATGGATGGTTTTATGAACATGAGGTTTTCACTAAAGACTTCTTACAATATACACGTAGTCCTGAATGACAGAACATGGGGTTTTCACTAAAGACTTCCTATGACATACACATAGTCCTGAATGACAGAACATAGGGGCTTTCACTAAAGACTTCCTATAAAATGAAGATGGTACTGAATGAAAATGGTGCCAATCTGATGTCCAACATGGCTACCATCTTGAAAACCTTGTTTTTGCCACTCCTACTGCACAGATGGTCAGATCAAAGAGTGATTTTGCAGTACAGACTTATAACATGTATATGGTCCTAAATGAAAATAGTGTTGACCTGACATCCAACATGGCCACCATGAAGTCCCTTACATCCAACATGACCACTATTATGTCCCTGACGTCCAATATGGCCACCATGAAGTCCCTGACATCCAACATGGCTACAATGAAGTTCATCTAATGATTTTGACTGTTTTGTTATTGCTACTCCCAATGAATGGAGGTAACATTTAACAAAAGACTTTTTTAACATGTAGATAGTCCTAACATTTCCATTCAGGACCAACTAGATAACAAAATTAGACTCTTGTGAAAACCACATGTTGATATGACTTTCCAGAAGGTGCCCTATTGACTCTTAGATAGCGATATGGCAGTGGGTCCTGACACAATTAATCACACACTTCTTAAAGACAAGGGGTTTCAGGTAGCCAAGGGGTTTCAGGTGGCCGAGTGGTTTACAGTGGCCGAAGGGTTTCAGGTGGCCGAGGGGTTTCAGGTGGCCGAGGGGTTTCAGGTGGCCGAGTGGTTTACGGTGGCCGAGGGGTTTCAGGTGGCCGAGGGGTTTCAGGTGGGGTTTCAGGTGGCTGAGGGGTTTCAGGTGGCCGAGGGGTTTACGGTGCTTATAGATCACTCACACAGCTCTGTCCACATGAGTTCAACTCAACATGGGTATGTGAGAAAGCTTACCAGTAACTTTCCATGAGCCAGTGGTTCTTCCACCACCAAACATTCTGGCTGCCATGTATAGCCTATCATGTGCTGAATAATGGCATAAAAACCCACAAAACCAAACACAGAGATGAAACTTCTATCTTATTACAACATTTGTCAAAAGTTTTCAACAACTCTCTCCAAAGTTCTTACTTCTTTTAGGGGCCCCGAGTGGCCGAGTGGTCTAAAGCGCTGACCGTTACGGATCACTGCCATCTCACCTCTGTCTGCGTGAGTTCGAGTCCAGGCTCGGCTAACGTGGGTACGTGAGAAAGCCTGCCAGTAGCTTCTCGTGGGTCGGTGGTTCTTCCCGGGATTTTCCAGGGTTCTTCCTCCACCATTAATACTGGCCGCCATGTATAGCCTATCTTGTGCTGAAAAATGGCGTTAAACCCTATAACAACAACAACAACAACTTACTTCTTTTATGCCTGGAAACAAACGTCTTTTCCGATCATAAAAAGTTAGACAAAAGAGATGTTTTTAAGTACAGGCTGATATCTTTACTAAGCTGTTTTGGAAAAGTATTTGAAAGATGTGTTTTCAAATAACTATATAATAATTGAAAATTCTAATAACCTAATCAGCTATTAACAAAATGGGTTCACACTGAAAGATTTGTCAGTTTTACAACTGTGTGATATTTTCAATACTTTTCTACAAGGCTCTTGATGATTCCCTTACACAAATGTGAATGGTATTTTGTTACAAAAGCAAAGCTTTAACAAAGTTTGGCATAAAGAAATAATTCATTAACTTTTAAATATTGGAACAAGTGTCAGATCACTGGACCAGTTTCAGATCTGGTGTCAGATCACTGGACTAGTTTCAGATCTATGTCAGATCACTGGACTAGTTTCAGATCTGATGTCAGATCACTGGACTGGTTTCAGATCTGGTGTCAGATCACTGGACTAGTTTCAGAATTATCTTGCTTACAAGACAGACATTATCATAGAAGGTTGCAGAGCAGAAGTTAAAGTAAGGAAGGGCTGGTGTTCCACAAAGATCTACTTGGACAACATTTAGTTTTAAATTATATTGATGTCACAGATATCAAGACCTTCATCAAATTCAAACATGGGCAGGCAGATCAATGGCTTGTCAATTTTAATATTAACAAAACTTAACCAATGATCACATAAAAAATCTCAATATGTATAACACCTGCCACTTTTAGTGTACATTACAGTTATTAACCATGTAAACTTTTAGTACACAATACAGTTATTAACCATGTAAACTTTTAGTGTACATTATAGTTATTAATCATGTAAACTTTAAGTGTACATTACAGTTATTAACCATGTAAACATTTAGTGCACAATACAGTTATTAACCATGTAAACTTTTAGTGTACATTACAGTTATTAATAATGTAAACTTTTAGTGTACATTACAGTTATTAACCATGTAAACTTCTAGTGTACATTACAGTTATTAACCATGTGAACTTTTAGTGCACAATAGTTATTAACCATGTAAACTTTCAGTGTACATTACAGTTATTAACCATGTAAACATTTAGTGCACAATACAGTTATTAACCATGTAAACTTTAAGTGTATATTACAGTTACTGACCATGTAAACTTTTAGTGCACAATACAATTAACCATGTAAAATTTTAGTGCACAATACAGTTATTAACCATATAAACTTTAAGTGTACATTACAGTTATTAACCATGTAAATTTTTAGTGCACAATACAGTTATTAACCAGGTAAACTTAAAGTGCACAATACAGTTATTAACCATGTAAACTTTAAATGAACAATACAGTTATTAACCATATAAACTTTTAGTGTACATTAGTTATTAACCATGTAAACCTTTAGTGTACAATACAGTTATTAACCATGTAAACTTTTAGTGTACATTAGTTATTAACCATTTAAACTTTAAATGTACATTAGTTATTAACCATGAAAAACTTTAATTGTACAATACAGTTATTAACCATGTAAACTTTTAGGGTACATTACAGTTATTAACCATGTAAACTTTTAATGCACAATACAGTTATTAACCATGAAAACATTTAGTGCACAATACTTTTATTAACCATGCAAACTTTTAGAGCACAATACAGTTATTAACCATGTAAACTTTAAGTGCACAATACAGTTATTAACCATGTAAACTTTAAGTGTACAATACAGTTATTAACCATGTAAACTTTTAGTGCACAATACAGTTATTAATCATGTAAACTTTTAGTGTACATTACAGTTATTAATCATATCAACTTTTAATGTACATTACAGTTATTAACCATGTAAACTTTTAGTGTACAATCATGTAAAAAAAATTAAACATTTATGTTTAACTATTGATAAAACTTTCCAGGCACATGAATGCTGCAGACATAATCACAAAAACATGAACCTACTACTATGAAGTCTGAAGTTCAAACTTGATAGGAACTCCTCAGAGGTTCTCTATTTCTCTTTCTTAAGACCATGTTTTGAATGCAGGCAACAAGCTTGGGACAGCTGTACAAAACATTAAATAAATTAACTGAAAAATGCTGGCTGAGGCAGACTGAATGTGTGCTGAACACCAAAGTCTACATCACATATAGTTATTTTGGAAGAAGCTAATTGGGAGAAACATTCAGAATTCTTTTCCTCATTACCAATAGGCTTTGGTTCCACCAGCTGTCCAGCAGCAGTAGATATCATCAACAGAATAGAACACATCTACCAAACATCTTTTGCCAACATGAGTTTATACCAATATTCATTCCTACCAAATGGAATCTCCTCCCACTTGAAGCTGAGAACAACCCTTCCATATACGATTACATTCTACATAATAGAGAATACAATTATGCTATATTCTACCATATTAGAGATTACAATTAGGCCATATTTCAACATATTAGAGATTATGATTAGGTCACATTTCAACACATCAGAGATTACAATTAGGCTATATTTTTACACATTTGAGATTACAATTAGGCCATATTGTAACACATTAGAGATTACGATAAGGCCATATTTTGACATTGGATATTGTGATTAGGCTGTAATTTGGCATATCAGCAATTATAATTAGGCTGTATTCTGACACCAGAGTTATGATTAGGCTGTATTCTGACATCAGAGTTTATGATTATGCTGTATTCTGATGCACTGGAGATTATAATTAGGCTGTATTCTGACATCAGAGTTTATGATTAGGCTGCATTTTGATGCATTGGAGATTATAATTAGGCTGTATTCTGACATCAGAGTTTATGATTAGGCTGTATTCTGATGTATTGGAGATTATAATTAGGCTGTATTCTGACATCATAGTTTATGATTAGGCTGTATTCTGATGCATTGGAGATTATAATTAGGCAGTATTGTGACATCAGAGATTATGATTAGGCCTTTTTTTGAGATATCAGAGATTATGAATAAGATGTACTTTGACAAATTAGAGATTATGATTATGCTGTATTTTTACAGATCAGAGATCATGATTATGCTGTATTTTGAGATATCAGAGAGTATGATTAGGCTGTATTTTGACATATTAGAGATTACAACCAGGCTGTAATTTTACATAGAGATCATGATTAGGTTTATTTTGAGATATCAGAGATCATGATTAGGCTGTATTTTGAGATATCAGAAATTACAACCAGGCTGTATTTTTACATAGAAATCATGATTAGGTCTTATTTTGAAATATCAGATCATGATTAGGCTCTATTTGAGATATCCGAGATTATGATTAGGCTGTATTCTGACGCATTAGAAATTATGTTTATGTCATTTTTACTTAACACATAACTCTTCAAAAGCATTTGCCACTGGACAACAAACATTTGTGTGGTATGCCAGAAACCAGTAAACACTTTCTTTGTTAGTGTACTAAATTTAGTGTTGTTAGAAACTGTACAATAGAAACTTGACCATATGGTTCCAATATACCCAATTCATTACCGATGAGGAATCTTATGCTATCAGTTCAGGATAATGAGGAGATATCAGAAGCACTGCCAGAAATTTATAACAGTCTCCAACAGATCTGCCTAGATTATTTAAATAAGAAACACTGACTGGTCTATTACTAATAATAATACTTTTGAAATCAAGAATATTATATCAGTCTGTATTCCACATTTATCAACCCCACCTACCACCACCACCAACACCATTTATGCATCTTCTTTTATACAGTGTTTAAAATATCACATGGTCATATTTCACCATTATTTGCAAAAAATGTAATCTTGCATGCTATTCTTTATTCTGTCTTGCATTGTATTTACACCAATAACTGTACAAACCATGCATTTTAAACAAGGTGAGATCCTATGTAAGCATTATCAGTCCTGTATGTATCATGCATTATCTACATACTTAAATAATGCTTTATGTATCATGCATTATCTACATACTTAAATAATGCTGTATGTATCATGCATTATCTGCATACTTAAATAATGCTGTATGTATCATGCATTAATATCTACATACTTAAGTAACGCTGTTACCTGAAAATAACTTGATGATTATTTGATGAACACATCTTGATTAATAATATTTAACTAAACCAATTAAAAGTATATAGGGTGGGTGTGCACTCCACGGGTGGTATCATGCAATAATGCTAATGCATCCCTAAACCCCTACATGAGTGTACATGGTAATACATTACTGGTATACTGAATAATTGATTGATTTACCTACATGATTGTACATGGCAATAAAATTACATTCCTGGTATACTGAACAATTGATTAATTTGCTTACATGAGCTTGGATTTAAATTTTTTGTTTCTTACTACCCCATTGATAAGGTAGTCAACAGAAATATGTAAAAAAATGTATGATGTAAACTTGGGTAGGTAAATATGTACAAAAAGCTGCATTTTGCTTAATTACAAATGAAAATGCTGGACAATTTTATACAAAGCTTTATTTAGGTATATTAAATTTTGTTGTAAATCAATTTCCATCACATTTATGTAAACTGTCAGGTTAATTTGGATTTCAATTATTTTCAATTGTGGCTAAAATAAGAAAATAATAATAATAATATGTATGTTAAACAAAGACATTCCTTAAGCAATACCACCTTACATTTATACATGCATGCCATTGATAATGGTAATAAAGCACATATTTTCAATTCAAAATCTCAAGCTCATGTACAATATTTATAACCATATGACCAAGGTTTGATATATGTCAGCTTCAACCACAAGCAGAAACATGTTCATGGAAAGCAAGAATAAAGCTTACAGAACGAATCAGGCCAGTTTGTACCTCAACAT
This sequence comes from Megalonaias nervosa, assembly GCA_016617855.1. Lineage (NCBI taxonomy): Eukaryota > Metazoa > Mollusca > Bivalvia > Unionida > Unionidae > Megalonaias > Megalonaias nervosa. Next base: position 110,120 of record JAECUM010002172.1, read on the forward strand.
TCTGGGAATCAACAAACCCAACTGGAATAAAAGTGGCATAACTTAAATATATACGAACTGAAAAATATAATAATAAATTGAGCATTAATTATTAGATGTTCTCTGACAAACAAGAAAAACTGCGTATAGTGATATGAATGGATAGCAGGGATTTGTTCTGCCTGAATAATTTAGAACTCGACATGATAAATCTATTTATCACATTTCACTACTCTGCTGGCAATAAACTTGCAAAATGCAAAGGTTAACACATGTTACTGGATCAAGAAATATAGGTCACAGTGTTACAGTGCTCTCCATTACACACTTACATATCAAATTGGATCATTGTACAGAAACTGAACTATATGGAAATGTTAATGTAGTGTCCCTAAAGCACAAAAATATTGGTCACAATAACCTAGTTTTGACTGAGTTGTGTAGTACTTCTCGTGATGTTGGCAGGCAATTGTGTCTCAGAATCTGTGCTGAATGCAAACTCCCACCTAAGCATTCATACCAGACAGACAGACATACAAAATGACAAAATGCATGACTAACAGAGACATACAGACAGTATATATATATATATATATATATATATATATGGTTTAACGGCATATCAATAATAATAATTATATGGTGCCAATGAAATGTTAAATTCTACAGATAATGAGTAGTAAAAACACCTTTAGGAAAATAAACACTTTAAACTAGATGTAAGCATGTAATATAAAAAATACAAAATAAAAAGTAAAGGTATTCATACTCTGTAGAAGGTATAAGATAAACGATAAAAGCTAAAATTGGATTAACAATATTGGTACAAAAAAAGCTTGAATGAGCTGAAGGGTGTACTAAGTAAACTTTTTAGGGAAGTCATTTATAGATTTTTCTGTTTTCACTAGCAGTGGCCTTTTTTAAAAACATTGGTACAAACAGAAAGGCATTTATGGCTTTTAGTAATAGTTTCCATATTTCATATTTCCATATTTCATGGTGGATTGGCACAATTTGTAACAAAAGTCCCTCAAAAGAACTGACACTCTACTGAGTGTTGAAACCATCTCTGACATTTTTCAGCAGTAATAAGATTTTCAGATTATCTGCTGTGGTGGATGTATAGATGTCAGATTGGAACCATTTTCACTTAGGACTAATAAGACACTATTTAGGATCAACAAAACTTCTTAAGAAATCATCTTGTGTAATCCCATGTTGATACGACTTTCTCTTTCTGAAGAAGTGACAAAAACAAGATCTCCCGATAGCTTAGTTATATTGCATATCAGTTTGGTACCATTTCCATCTTGCAACACAAGAAGACTTTAAGTGAAAGCACAATAAAGACACAGGACCAGGCATCTAGGATACGCAGGAATAACAAGAATTTCAAAACGACCATTGTAGCAGCCATATTGGAACTCGTATCAGCACCATTTAATTCAGGATCAACTAGACATCTTTTGAAGTCTTTCAGTAAAAATCCTATATTGATATTACCATTAATGCAGTAAAAATCCCATGTTGATAATACCATTAATTCAGTAAAAATCCCATACTGATATTACCATTAACTCAGTAAAAATCCCATATTGATATCACCATTAATTCAGGAAAAATCCCATGTTGATATTACCATTAATTCAGTGAAAATCCCACATTGATATTACCATTAATTGAAAATCCCATGTTGATATTATCATTAATTCAGTGAAAATCCCATGTTGATATAACAGTGTGACCCCGCTATAACACGGTAGTTGGGAGCCATAGAACCGGACCATGTTATAGACTGAACCATGTTATAAGCAACCAGGTCAGTTGGCTGAAGAAAATGATGCATGTACCCCAAAAAATGTGCGGGGTGGGGTGGGGTTGGGTTGGTAATAAATGTGGGTGCAAAAATACGTGCTTCATTGGCACAGTCATCATCTTAAATCAATGCATATTAAATGAGAAATACACCTGTAGTGAAACAGAGAAGGCATATATACTTTATTCAGAGAACCATGCATTGGTACATATACGTGTATACTGTTTATATATACATGTCCAATGTATAGCAATGAATAAAGTATCAACACCGTGTACTCACCTGCGAATCACGTCACATACATTGAATCCACAATACAAGTAATTCCATCGAAAATATGCACACACACAGATTTAAAATATTCAATAATCTGTCACAGGTTATATATGTCTGAATTCTTTTGGAAAAAAATAGCAGAATCATGTAACGAATGATGAAGCACATTTACTTTTCAGTACATCCCATGTCGGTAAAAGTGTGCATTTTAAGCCGATGTCAGTAAAGTTCGTAAGAATAAACATTTTTCCTGTAAAAAGGAAACTTTCACGGCACAGTAAAAGTGTTCCAGTCACATTGGCAAATTAAACAATCCATCAGATTCAATTGCTTTTATTTAAGTTCGGTAATGACTTCCTTTGAAGAAAGGTTCTTTGTTTTTATTGAAGACTATAGTCGGCTTTCTTTGATGAAGGGTGCATGCGTTATTGAAGTCACCGCTAAAGGACAGCTTTGGAGAACCAAACAAATGCCCGTTTCTTATTGTGGTGGCAACATCAAAAATTGTATTGCATGATTCAGACTGATTTTTTTCCCATTTGCTTTGTAAGTTTTCGTAACAATTGGTGCTTCGGAGGTAATGTTTTCTTTGAAATTTCAACTACTATTTTATCTGGGTACATTTTTCTTAAATGAATTGGCCGTCGTATGGTCAATTGTAGATACTGTTCTTCCCTGCCAATTGAATAGACAAGTGAGAGCTTGGGGTTTTTTTGTTTTTGTTTTTTTTTTTTTTGTTTGTTTTTTTAACATTGGTGGTAGTGGAGTGATGCTGCCTTCCACGCATGCGTCAGAAATTTAAAGAAAGGGTCAATCGACGATAGAGACACAGGTGTTCTGGTCTGATGGCAGGGATTACTACAGAAAATGTGAATGTTCTGAAGGATTTAGTTCTGAGTGAAAAGAAGAGGAATTTTACTTACCATCCACATACAAATGTCAGTCTATGTAAATATATTAATTAACAGTGTGCGGCCGAAAATCCGATGAAAGATAAATCATGAGATAATGCCTCGGCCGGTTGATCTCTGCTACCAGAAATGTAAATTTGAAAAAAAGTGGATATCTCAAAATATATAGTACTCATGCTAGATGTCAACATAAGTGGATTATGATATAACAATTCACTGTTAAGATGGTTTGTCAATATGGACAAAGAATTTGTTTATGTATCAATAGATAATTTTTCAATGCATTTCAGTGCAACAATGTCGCCAATAAAATAAATCGCCAGATGGTATAATTTGCCGCCAATAAGGAAAAAAAAAATCGCAATCTGCGACATTGGCGAAGTCCTGCGCGATTCCTGAATAAACTTTTTACACATTATTTTTCGTACTTTTAAGAAGAAAACGCTATTTTTTCATGTATGAGAAAAATACATATAAAATATCAGAAGCCATGCCACGATCGTCTTGTATTATTCATACGTGATATCTTCCCTAAAATGATAATAAACTTTATTTGTTTTTTTCGTACTTTTAAGAAAGAATTTTTTTTTCGTGTATGAGAAAAATACATGTAAATGAAATTTCGGGAGCCACACCACGACCGTGTTATATCCAAATTCGTGTTATAATGGAGCGTGCTATAGTGGGGTCACATTGTACCATTAATTCAGTGACAATCCTATGTTGATATTACCATTAATTCAGGGGTGGTGGTAAGAGTGTAATATGGCCACTGTGGTGCTATATTGAATGTGCAAGTAGCACCATTTTCATTTAGTGCCAACAAGATATCATATCGATTGTCATATCCATCTTTCTGTATACTTGTGAAACATGGACACTCACATCAGACCTACAAAGAAGGATTCAAACCTTCAAAATGAGATGCTACTGCAAGATCTTGAGCATCTCATACATTGACCATGTAACCAATGAAGAAGTCCACAACAGGATCCAATGAGCCATCAGATCCTATGAAGACCTCTTGACCACCAAAAAAGTGCAAACTGAAGTGGTATGGTCATGTCTCAAGATCATCTGGACTGGCAAAATCGATCTTGCAAGGCACAGTTTGAGGGTGCAGAAGAAGAGGCAGACAGAAAAAGAGGTGGGAAGACAACATTAAGGAGTGGACAGGCATGAGATTTGGAGATTCCCAAAGGGCAGTAGAGAACAGGGAATGATGGAGAGAATTGGTTGTAAAGTCAACTGTGGTGCCCCAATGACCTCTTGGGTTAAGGGATTGATGATGATGATGATGATGATGATGATGATGATGATGATGATGAAGAGATCATAAGAAGTCCTCACTGAAAACCCCACTGCAATATTAATTTTTATTCAAGAAGAACAGAAATAACAAGATTCTCAAGATGGCCACTGTGACAGCCCAAATAGACATCAGATCAGCACCTCTTTCATTTGGACAAACTATACATCAAAAGAAGTCATTTAGTGAAAACCCCATGTTGATATGACCATCCATTAAGGAGGAGTAGCCATAACAAGATTTTCAAGATGACCAATGTGTGGCCATATTGGGCATCAGATTGGCACCATTTTCATTTCAGACCAACTAGACATCATAAGAAGTCTTTTGGTGAAAAGCCAATGTGAATATGACTTCCCATTGAAGAGGAGTAGCTAGATTTTCAAGATGGCTGCTGTGGTGGCATTATTGCAAGTCTTGCATTTAGGACCATCTTGACCTCATAGTGACTGTAGCCCCATTTTGATGTAAACATCCATTTACAAGTAGCAGTGATAACAAGATTTTCAAGTTGCCTAAGCTGCAAATTTTCATCTAGGACCAAAACAGTCCTTGGGATGAATGTGCATAAAGCTTCATGGCAATCCTCCAGTAGTTTAGGAGAAATAACCATAACAAATGTATGGATGGATGATGGACAACAGACCATTCCATAAGCTGCTCAGATATCTATGACCAGTAAAGCTAAAAACCTGAAGGAACTTCATGCCATGATGCTCTCTGCCACATTTGCTTGGAAATGATCCAGTGACCTTTTTAAGAAATTGTTAACACAGACCTGATGTAGGTCCATACCACAAATTGATACATTTATCTGAAAAAGTGCCATGATAAGCACATAAGACATTCTACTTTAAATCTAACCATGCACTGGAAAGCTCCTGTATAATTGCATGGGCAAATATTTAAACCTGGACATGACAATTTTACATGTACTTTTTATTCAGCCAAATTCAAACAGTGAATCTGGGTCAACAACTTGCACAGTTGCATTGGTGGGTTATAAACAAAGCAAATAGTACATCACATGACAGAGTCTCAAGTTCTAATTGGCTAATGACAGGGATTTATTTTAAGATAGAATGCAATCCTTTAACCCTGGAACAATATGTAACAGGCTGTGCTCATTACACCATTTCAGTTGGTAGTACTGCCACACTGTGGTCAGTATACCTATTTCAGTGAGTACTATTGCCACACTGTGATCATTACACATATTTCAGTGTGTACTATTGTGACATTGTAATCATTACACATATTTCAGTGGGTACTATTGCCACACTGTGGTCATTACACATATTTCAGTGGGTACTATTGCCACATTGTGGTCATTACACATATTTCAGTGGGTACTATTGCCACATTGTGGTCATTACGCATATTTCAGTGGGTACTATTGCCACATGCTAGCATCATCCAATGTCACATATCATGTGATGTGAAAGAATAAATCAATGATTACTTTCTCAATTGGTAACTATTTAGATCCCATAATGTTGTCACAATCTGGTGGGATAAAGTGCCCATGCTAAACAGGCAACAATACTGGAACATTTCCCAGAGGAGAAGGCAGAAAAAGAAAGATTCTGTTAGGGTTAGGATAATAATAATAATAATAATAATAATAATGAGGACTTTGTATAGCACCTAATCTTTAGAAGCTCTAAACGCTTTACAACATTTGGCAACACTTAAAAAACATATATAATGATATGGGTAACGGTTAGGCAGAAAAAGTATCATTCTGTTCTTAAAGAAATTAAAGGAATTGACTGCTAGGCATAATCAGCATTAAAAAACTCATATACTGGAAAATATCCAAGTGGTTTTATTTTTTTTTAATTAAAATTTTATAAGAAAATCTCAAAAACTGAACTTCATGAAAATCAAGAGCGAAAATTTTGTATTATCAAGTGCCTAATGACAAAATATAAAACAAGCAAACTGTTCCAAGAGACTAAATTTAGAAAAATTTAACAATACCTGCAATTTCTCCATATATGATATTAACCACTGATTATTGTTGTAAAAGAGGCAAAAGTTAGAGGTATTTAAAGTCTGTAAACCCTAACTAGATCATCTACATTTCAATATTTTACAGCAAGGACTTTACAAGTCTTCAGAAATTGTGTTTCCTTCATAGTATTTTGCAGGTCTTTGTTTAAAAACATAATATGCCCCAAATTGCACTAAAAATAGCCCAGAAACTATAAAAATGATATAAAGCTAGCAAAGAACATTTAAATGATAGAAAAAATATAACCAGGACCCAATTGCACCAACAATAGTTCTTAAATTAAGTCAAGACTTAAGACATTTGATTGGTCAATTTTAAGTCAGCTTAAATTTCAGCCAATTAGATCGCAGGATTCTAGGTTGCATTTGTGAAATTGAATTTTGGTCAGCTCAATACACACATAAACATGCCTCCTGAACCTTATTTGACAAATGTTAGTGATATTTGCCTAATCGTATAGAGATGGGTGTTTGCTGGACCCTGGATTTTTAAAAATCAACTCTGTGTGTGTGTGATGCATATCAGTACACATATGAACCTGATGGTATTTCCATCTTTGGAAGGTAGAGAGGGGTGTGTGTGTGTGTGTGTGTGTGTGTGTGTGTGTGTGTGTGTGTGTTTTGGATTTTTAACATTGCTTTAAGAGTTTTTCAGTCATATCACTACGATGTCTGCAGCGTGACAGTTTATAGTGATGTCTAGCACTGGGGCATCATGCCGCAGATATGTAACATGATATCCCACCCAGTCACATTATCCTGACACCAGACCGACCAGTCCTAACACTAACCTCTTAATGTTGAGCACCAGGCAAGGCAGTTGCTAGTACCATTTTTATAAGTCTTTGGTATGACTTGGCCTTGGTTAGAACCCGCAACCTCCCGCATCCAAGGTGGGCACTCTAGCCACTAGGCCATTGGAGCAGTCTCTTTGGAAGGTAGGTGGTGCCCTTTTGTATGCTGATTACAGATTGACATATAGTTATCATATATTTATATACAATTCTCATTTATGGCAAGATAACAAAAATACTTTCAAACATACAACCTGTTGGTTGTCAGTGAGTTTTATTTAACATTTTAGGACATTTAATGCAGATTCCATTTAACTCACTTCAGCCACCAGGCAGTTTTGTTTTGCACAGCATGAATGCTTTGAAAACATCTTATTACCAATTTTATGTCTCACTTAAACTTGGAGGACATTACCATGTTATCTTCAAAAAGGAAGAAACAATGCTAAAATTTCCTCTTGCAAAGAAAATCTCATCTAGAACAAATCCAGGCATGGGAATGAGGATGAATACCAACAAAATCTATCACATTGTATGTCCTGCAGATGTAAAACACTGTTGCAGCCAAAGGTACTTGTTTTTGTTAGTGAAAAAGGAAAACTACTGACAATACCTGGTCATATTCTATATTAAATTTAAAATTTACACAAGGTGATAAACTTGAGCAGTATAAAATCTGCACCCTCACTGATTCTGTCCTTATTTTATTTATTCCATCAGCACTTTCATTCATTAGTTAAATATCTCTGTATGAAAAGAGAAATTCTAAATTTGTTGCCCATGTACAAATTAAGGAGATATTCTGCCAGGAGATTTTGTAAGGAGGACATTTCACTTTATCACTGAAATAAGAGGGGGATTAGAAAATAAGGAGGGGGAGGAAGAAATGGTCATAGTTCAAATATTTACCTAACACTTAATCAATCTCTCTCTCTCTCTCTCTCTCTCTCTCTCTCCACTTTCTTAGAGCTCTACTGAAATCAAAATCATTAAAATATGTCACCTCTAGTTGTATAAGTATTAATCTGTTAATTATTTCTGAGCATTCTCTGTTTCTGGCTGTATATTTTCTGAGGTTATGCTTGGAATGTTTACCTAAAACCTTGGACATCCGAGGTTTTTCCATGGTTTTACTAGCAAAACCTAGGAAACCTCGGACATTGCTGATATTTTGTCCACGGTTTTATAAGCAAACCTCAGATATTATCTTGTACATTAAAAAAACCTAGGAAATACATTGGACAAAGCCTTGGGCATGAGAACTTAGTTTATTTTTGCTTCGGAAAAACCTCGGAAACAAGAACTTAGTCATTTTTAGCTTGGACATAGCTCGGAAACGTGGACTTAGAAAATGTTTAGCTAGGAAATGGACTTGGTCTGCTTTAATTGTGCACTTAGAGATTTCTATATATTTATTCAGAAAGTATTTTTACAGTTTATTAAAATGAATAATGTTTGTTATTACCAAAACAACTAACAAATCTAGGATTTGAATTAAAAAATTGACTTAATGTTGATTGATTGATATGGGTTTTACAGTGTACCATCTCAGTTCAGGCAACATGGTGCCAACAGGATCATATATTTTGGTTTCACATCTTATTTACATGGAGATAGAAATATGAGATAAAGAACCCAAACCTATATTCATGCTGGAATCCCCCAGGTAGAAAAATTCTTAGCATTCATACACTTTTAATCACTTCATACAATCATGTTAATGTAACGCAATGGTCCCAATTCTAATGCCCTGTAACCACACAGGACAACTGTAAAAATATATTTTCTAACAGTTGAATCTAAAGTAAAATCTTCAATACTTAAAGGGTCACATGACATGTTTCTTAAAATTTGTGTTTGTGTGTTAGTTAAAGGAATAATAATTTAAAGTACCAGTTTAGAAGGATAAACTATTACAGTATTAGTGTAAAATGTTTTCTGAAAAATTGCATGGCACTGTTTATTTGTCACATTAGTTACAAGAATAATAATTATAAATATACAACTGGGTCTGAAAAAAATTGCATGGATGATTGGCATGGCACTATTTTTAATTATCATTTTTCACATGACAATTGATAATAAGCACAGTTACACTGAAGTTTAATCCCTTTCAAAATGATTTGGGAAGAATGCAGCAAACACTTAATTCTGTTTTCTGACAATAAAAGCACATATAACTCATTTGGGGATTTTAAAAATATTAAACTTTACAAAGAAAGTTGGCTTTTGATGTTTAAATAAAATGAAAAATGACCTCCAAAGTTACTGGTGACATAAATTTGACCAATGTTTTCACTCTGAGTTTAAACCAGTGTAAGATTTTTTATTTGCAATTACTTCATATACAATTCAAGTATTCATGAAATATAGACAAACAAGGTACTGTAAAAGACATTTTCGAAGTAAAAGGCAACATTTGTAATCCTCATTTAAGCTTTGCAAAGCCACATCTATCCTTTCAGTGATCAAGTAAACATGTATGTCAATAGTTAAATTGTTTGTCAATAGCTAAATCATGAGTGGTAAAGGATCAACTAAAAAACACAAGCTTGTGTTAATGTACTTGTAGTTGATAAAGATCTTAATTTATACACCTAAATTCTAACACCTGAAGATGAACTCTTCCATCTATATTTCCTTTCGACACAAACAGTTTTCCAACTGCAAATACATGGCAAGTTTATCTGTGGAGGAGGTATCTTGGAACTTCAACAGGTATTTCTCCAATGGATTTCTTTTCTTCAAATGCAATTGTAAATGAATTCTGCTTCTTGACCTTGCTTGTCTTAAAAAGACTGATTATGTCTGTGCTTTGTTAAAGCCTCCTTTGTTTATATGTTTATGAGACCACCCCTCCCCCCATGTGTAATTCCTATTGCATTGGTTTTAAAATAAGGGTAGGTAGATAGTTTGAGGGGGGGTTGTTTTTTTAAACAATGTACTAAGTACTTCAAGTTCTGTTGGGAATTTTTATTTTTAATTTTAACATTTTTATTTTTTATTTTTAACCTGATGAAAAAGTGCTAGGGTCAGCAGCTTAAACAGGGATGGTCGGCCAACCGGGAACTTTTTGTGTGCCTGATATGGCACTTCCGGTCTGCGACGATCGGAATCTGGGAGACAATTTTATCTTATGAAAAAAAACTTGAGATAATCAAAGGACCCCACGTAATACTCATAGCAGGTGATTATCTACTTACTGCTTTTAAATTTAAAAAAATATTGAGAAGTTGTGGAAAGTTCTAGGAAATATTTCTTTTGCCTTCTTCCATTGGTTGCAGAGCATGGAATTATCCAATCACAGCAGCCGATTCATCAATCACTCTTGTACGCGCCATAATAATAATAAATTCAAAAGTGGTCTGTTGAAAGTAAACTGGTCTGTGAAAACTTGCATTATAAAGGAGTGGATTCATCAATCGCCATGAACTTGTTTGCGTTATTTATATGATAATCCTGTTACCGGAAATGTTCTTAGCATCCTAAATATTGTTCAGCCGAGAAAGGCAATCGAAGATTACAAAGTCGGCGATTTGGTGTTGGCAAGGTTACCGTGTTTTGGGATTACAGAAGGAATTATTGGAAGGATTGGGGGTAAGTTCGTTTCTTTTTTTATTATATTACATTAAATTTGAAAAAGATAAGAACATTTATTGGCTCTCGTTTCATAGCACAGGCACTTGATTCCGGGGTAAACTAATGTGTACACTCACCAATTAACACATGTTAAGTGTTAATTGGTGAGTGTACACATTAGCTTACCCCGGAATCAAGTGCCTGTGAAACATGTATAGCATTCAGTAAACGGTATTGTTTTCATCTTTATCTCATTGATAGCTTGTGTGTGTTGTTGAAGAGGGATTTTTAAAAATTGTCGTGAAATAATGGTATGGAAATTGGACTGAGTGTTCCTGCTTCTATGCATTGTTTAACCCTGCAAAGATATATGATAAATAATAATAATAATAATAATAATAATAATTCTTATTATTGTTCTCATTTTTCTAATTTTATCTCTGTACGAGTCAGTTGTAAATCTCTGGAAGTGAATTACAAGAATATAGCAAATTTTAATGATAATAATTATTTAACTATGCCCAATTTGAATAGTGTAAAGCAAACTAACCCATTAACATTAGTTGAATTTAGAAGAAAAGAATTAATAATGGTTTTAATTATGTATTATATTTATTAAACATGAAAATGAAGTCATATTTTAAAATTGTTGAAAAAACAATAAAATCTGAAAACTATTTAATGACTCAAAAATGGATCTTAAAATAACCGTGTGTACATAATTATTAATAGTGCATGAAATCAGAGGAATAGGTTCATGAATAGTGTGTTAAAGACATGTAAGAATAGAACAGTACATCCATGCGTATAGGTTGTTAGGCAGCAAGAAAATCTACAAAGCAATCAATCAGATTAATTACTGCTTCAGCATATCCATAAAAAGCTAAATTACTAAATCCATTTTCTTTAAGTACAGTATTTTATAATTTAAATAATTGTACTGGCCTGCCATATTATCGTGTGTTTGTCTGAAATTGTAGCTGCATTCTACTTTTAGATGAGAGGTAGTGATTTGTGACATCACATAATGGCCACTGTTAAACAACTTTATAGACCTTGCAAAGCCTGACAGTATATGCCCTTCATTTCGGGTGTAAATTTGTGTACCATATCAAAATGATTAATGCTCATGCGTGTCATATGTTGATGATATTAAATAGTACTTAAATTGGATTTCTTTTGTTTGTCTAATTGAAAAGGAAATATGGCATCCATGATACCGATCTCATGCTTTATTTTACCTGTTGCATATGAATTTGCAAAAATGCAAGCATCAGTGATCTCTTAACTTAATAAAGAATGTCAGGTTACATAATTAAAAATATTATTATTTTTATTTTTAAAGGCCAACATGCCTAACCACATTTTTTTTCCAGCAATAAACATGGGTATATGTATTTTTTCCCAAGTAATCAATTCCCATTATTTGAAAAGTTTACATTATTTTTTAAATTTAGGGTTGAAACAAGATGCAAATCCACACTCACCAAAACCACCAAAAATGGCTAAGACAATAGCAACAAAATAGACCACCAAGATGGCAACACCAAAACAGACTAAGACGGTAACACCAAAAAAGTCCAAGGTAAGATAAAGATGCTGCAATTTCTGACTTTCTAAAAATTTTATAAGCAACAAGCATTGTGTCATATCTTTATGGGTCGATTACAGTACAATGAAATAAAATAAGATAGTAATTCTGAATAATTTTAATAATATCTTTAAAGAGGTGCATCAGGATCTTATAAATTTATTGACTGAATACATTAGTTTGAACTCGTAAGCCATTGAGCCAGGAACAGAATATAATCTTGGCTCTATTTGTTACAACAATTTAGAATGATGGTCCCAAATTCAAAGAACAGTTCATTGTAGAAATATAGCTTTTTAAGGGTTAATACATTGTTTTCAGAACTAAAGGATTCCAAACATGATTTGTAAATTTAAGGCTGCCAATAACAGTTATGTTACATGTGTACCATTTGTTTTATTAATTCATCACATTTTATATTTTCAACCAATATTTTTTTTTTTGGCAGGATTGATCCAAAAGAAATGGCAGAGAATCAAAAAGGTGATGATAAACAAGAAAATCAATAAAGTGCTAAAACCATCAAGAAACTAGGATATAAAAGGATGGAATTTCAAAATTAAATGGACAATTTGGCACTGAAGGAACCTTATGGGCATTCTTGATATTCGAACCTTTTTAAATTTTATTTCTACGTGTTGAACAAATTAAAAATAAAAGGTATTCTTATATTCTGTAATATTTGCTTCAATTCTTGGTCTGATGTTTTATGCCAGGAAGGTGTCCGAGGAATCCTCGGACGATATGTCCTAGGAAACCTTGGACAACATGTCCTAGGAAACCTCGGACAATATGTCTGAGGAATCCTCAGACAATATGTCCAAGGAATTCTCAGAATGCTTGTAAACCTCGGACAATATGTCCGCGGATTTCTAGGAAACCTTGGAGTATTGGTTACAAAAATCCTTGGAAGTCCGAGGTCAACCTCGGACATTGAGAATAAAAACCTTGGGCATTGGTATAAAAAAATTTGTCCTTGGACTATTACCTTAAAAAATCAGCAACCAATACTCTGAGGTTTTTCCTAGGAAAATTTGTCCAAGGTTCCTTCGGAAAACTCGGAATATGTACAGCTGGGATCCTTTTCTGTACAGTTTTCCAGAGCTCACATATATTATCTTTTGCATACATCTGCTCCAAATAGGACTTTTCATTAACATAAATTACTTTCTTGAATCAGTAGTTTACTGACTACTATGCCAGATTTCTTATCTGTTCCATAATGCTGTATTAGGATTTTTAGTCCATCAATACTTGTGCAGACAGAGGTATTCAATTAAATATCTTTACTTCTTAATTTCTTTTTTGTCATTCTTATTGATTCAGTTTATCTTAAACCTGATATGGATATATGGTTTTGAAGCATATGATCAGCTGGGCTAAACTGACTGATAAAAGAAATCAAAATTTTGCATTAAACTTTTACATTGTCTGTACTTTTTTCCTGCCCTTTCTACATTTAATTTTGAAATACTGCTGAATAGGAGAGTGACCATCATGCCATATTATTTCTGTCCATCCAACATGTACATCTGACTCACACTTCACACCATTTTCGGGTTCAAAATCACTCACTGATAACTCCATTAACACTTGCAATAATCCGATATACTTTAGAAGTTACTGTCACCATCACTATCACCAGCCAGTATTTGCTGAGCAAAATCTTAATCTGAAGATGAACCATGCCAGGCATCTGACATTTTGGGTTTTCTAGGTAGTCTATATTTTAAACATGGTTTTGCAAACTTCCTTGATGTTCAAACTATGCCATGATATCTGTTATAGCGCCCAATGTGCCAACCAAATTTAGTTGAACAGCCATTCATATCATGCTTAAAGAACCCAGATGTGCAAACAGTTGCCTACCCAAAAAGCAGATGTAACAAGAATAGTTAAATAAAAATTGTATACTTTGCTGGGCACATTTTCATATGCGGGACATTAAACTAATTTGTGGGAGTTCTCATTCATCACTGTTCTACAAGTCAAGAATGCGTAAAAATTTGGCAAGATTCATAAAATCATGCACTCTGACAGCCATCTGTTTGAGTACTTTACATATGAATGACTTTTGTGTGAATTTTCTCTATTGCTTTGCCAATAATTCCTGTTTCTCATGCACGGAATAAGCAACATTAATTTCTGACTGGTGGTTATATTTTAACCTGGACCAAAAGAAGCAATAACTACCAATGAGAGTTCAATATAACACATTTCAGTGTGTGACACGCTGGTAGTGTAGCTTTCAAAATCGACCAAAGTAAACAAGATACAATTCAACACAAAAACTTTGCATAAAAGTTGTTATTAATTGATGGGTAAAGTACTTCATTATACATGTGGAGTACATTTGAAACATATCCTTTTTGCTGAACATGTTGCTTGGTTAAGATGGAATTGGGGGGACAGATTATGAACCATATCACTTTCTGTTAATTAGCAGACAGCAAGCGAGTATTCTCATTAGTCTTTTCATTGTTACCAACAAAAATGAGTGCCTGTGACTGCAAATGCCGTTTCTGATGAATTCTAAATTTAAAAAATAACAAGGCAAAATAGTAATAATTATTCATGACTGTGAAGACTAAAATAACTTGCATACGGTAAGTATCATTTTGTATAGGTTCTCCATCACTTGTATCTATATGTGTGAATGTTACAGCAAAAGTATTGATGCATCGATATATGGATGAATCATTTCACCCCTAATACATATACACACACACGCCACCTTTGATTGTGCCCCCCACCAAAACAATTATGTAGATATTCATGCCTACAAACATTCATATAAGAAAATTGAAAACTGAAAGACAGGGGGGAAAAAAATCCAAAGATTAGGAAAATAATAGAAAATTTTAATCAGCTCATATATATGTGTACATATATGTAAGAAAAAGAAAAGCTTCCAATCAAATAGTCCAAAAAGGAACTGACACTCTGCTAGCAGAAAAGAATTTGTATGAATTCATAAGAAGTCTTTCTTCCCTCCTATTAGCTCTTTTAATACTGAAATTGAAATCAGTTCAGAATAATTCTTGAGAAACTCCAAAATATGAAACTTGGTAACAATAATATTTTTCTTTTTTTGCTCAAGTTAACATGTTGACAAGAAAAGCACAATACAAAAGATTTCTGTCATAACCTTTGTGACCTTAAACCTCATATAATGGATAGAAAATAACAAAATTCATCTCAGATACTGTGAAGATATACCTATATGCAAAGTTTGATTTCATGATTAACATATACTTTAAAGAAAAAAAGACCACTAAACTGGCATTATTGAAGGTGTTCATCAGATATATCCAAAACCTGGGTTGAAAATCCATTCCTACCATTTGTGTTACCATACTCACAAGCTGTCACAGACAAAAATCCAAGTCATGACCTTTTTGCACTTAAAATCAATACCAGCGTGTTAACTGTTTATTGAAAAACAATGAAACAAAAGGCTGGTGAAAATTCATTTGTGTATGTACAAGCCACTGTGTTCATAACTCAAAGAAGTAAAAACAAACATGCAAGCAGATTTGACTCCAAGATCAAGCAGGTCTGGTTTTCAAACTTGTTTACAACAGTACAAACATGCTAATGGTCAGATATGAACTATTGTCATTCAAGACCAATTATATTCTGCAAGAGGCATTCTAGTGAAACCCTATAACAATGCCACCATCTGTTCAAGAGCAGTAGTGAAAACAATATTTTTTGACTGGCACTATGGTTGCTAAGTTGGAGGCCATATCACATGATTTTCATTCAGGACCAGCTACAATCTGTTATAATGTTTTAGTGAAAAACTCATGTTGATTCCAACATCTGCTCTGGAGAACCAGCCATAAGATTTCCAAGGTGGTTACCAAGGTAGCTGTTTTGGAAGTTAGATCACTACCATTTTTATACAAGACTAACTACATCTGCAATAAGTGTTTTAGTGAAAACCTTATGTTAATATGAACATTTACTTGAGAAAAGTCCTAATATTTTCATGCTGACATGGAATGCCATATCAACTTGAGAAAAGTCCTAATATTTTCATGCTGATATGGAATGTCATGAGAAAAGTCCTAATATTTTCATTCTGACATGGATGTCAAACTGACATTATTTTTATTCAAGATCAACTACACATCCTACCTTATATTGGTGTCCACCCATGCAGACGGTTGTAATGACAAGATTTTCATGATGACCACCACGGCAGCCATGCTGAATATTAGTACAGTGACTTTTTCATCTCTGACCATCTGCATTTCCCAAAAAGTCTTTCAATGAAAATTTATGGCCATAACATTCAGGAGAAGGACTAAGATGGTGGCCATGTTGAACATCAGATTAGCATTAAAGACCATTTCCATGTCATAAGAAGTTGCTTTGTGATTAGCCAAAACCCCTAAATGTAACCATCTATTCATCAAGAGTAACAGCAGAAAGATTTTCCAAATTATCACTATGTTGGGATCCAAACTAGCACAGTTTTCATCAAATACCATTTACAAGTCATAAGAAGTCTTTCTGTGAAACCCCCAATGTCAGCATGATTATTCCTTCAGGTGAAGTAGCAAAAGTAAGATTTTTAAGATGGCCTGACATCAGAATGGCAGGAGTACCAACATGCCATAAGAAATCTTTCAGTGAAAACTCTTATATTAATATGACTGTTGATTCAGGAAAAATAGCGATAACAAGACTGCCAAGATGGCTACCATGACAGGTTTATTGGATCTCTAAGGGGACCATTTTCATTTGAGACCATGAGACCTCAGGATGTGTGCCAAATTCTATGACTTTCCTCTGAGTAGTGTAATGCATATTTAATTTAATTGTTTGTCTGTTAGTTTTAAATTTTTTTATTTCATTACATGTTATTGCAATGTAACATTGTTTTGCTGGACTTGACCTTGTCCAAAATTGAGTTCATTTCTGCTTGACCTGACTGACTTTTTAAGTTTTTTTTATTTCATTTATTTAAACAACTAATAATAGCTTCATTATTATCTATGTGTATGAGCTTATTAATAGAATTATTATTCAGGTAAACAAAGAAGGAGTAAATATGTTGATCTGGGTCAGGGTTTTGGAATTCCTAAGTGAATTTTACAGGGTATTGTGTTGTAAATAAACAAGGCTCATTAGACCATTCTGGAAGGTTATTTTCCATTAGGTAATGGTTGTTTTTAGAAAATGCTACTTTTGACCTTAGGTCAAGCAGAGAACTATATTATCTTGTGACTGTGAGGATTCTACCAGTCGTGCTTTAACATCTAGCACTTTAAGTAGTATTATGTTGTGACCAATTTGGACTGAATTTTATTTTCTTCAAATTATTGAATTCAAGTGATTACTTTCTCTGGAAATACAAAAGTGCTCTGATAAAATTCTTGGATAAAGACATTCATTGTAATTTATACTGAATTGAAACCTGGAATAATATTTCTGTGATTCAACAAGAGACTGTTGACACATCAGTACTTCATCACATAACAGACACATCATCACCTTCAATTTTGGATCTCTTTGGGACTTGAACTGAGTGTTATTCAGGACTTTTTATTACTAGGACTTGTGTCTTTAGTTCATGGATTATTTTTGGATTTAATTTGCAATACCGTTAGTTCTTTTCTCTTATTTTTCACTTTGTATTCTAGAGAAATAAATTATTTGTTAAATTTTACAAAGCTTGTTGTCTTCACTCTTTTCTGTTACTTATTTTAAGAGCATAGACTCATAACAGTATTCTAGGAGAAGCAGCGATAACGAACAACTACTAACAGATTTAGACAGACTACAGATTTATACCAGACTACGGACACTCGACACAGGATAAGCATGTCTGGTCTTCAGGTAGTAAAGTTAAAAAATCAACTTGCAACAAAAATTTGAAAGTTATTAAAAATCATTCAAATAATGCAAAATATCTAACCAGGCCATCAATATTATGAATAGAAACATGCATAATAAATTGGTCTAACAAGCTTCCTGGGATGGGCATATGGACAAACAGACAGATGGACAAAGAGGATCAAATCAAGAAGTTCACACAGCAAGCAGTGACAGCATATTTAAAAAGGGCATATATTTAAGATGTAATATCAATTCTCTTAACTGAACAAAAATAAAAGTGTAACTAAATAAAGAACGGTAAATTCTGAACTGTTTCTTTTTTCCAATTTACAACTACCTTCATTTTCTTCAGTTTGGACCAGCCACTTTCCCTTGTATTTCTTGTCCTTCAAGTCCACTTTAAGAATAGTAATAAGGAGACCCTTTGTGACGGCCAGGCTGTTATTCTTTCCTCCAGGGTTATTTTCCTTTACTTTGCCCTTGCCAATTGCTTTTAATAAATCATCAGGTTTCATCTGAAGAATAAAGGGAGAAAATATTGAAGGAAAACCTCTTCTTTTATTACTAAAATAAATATTTGTTATAAATAATAATTTCACCAACCAAATAATTTTCAATGATACAACTGTGAACCATGAGCACCTGATGAAAAAGGCCTTGTAATGAATGAGAAAATGCCCACCAAATTGAATAAACCTTTCAAATAATAAAACTAATAAGAAACATATCAGTTTCAATAATAAAAACAGAACAGGGAATAGCAATGTGTACCTCATGTACATACACTCTAGCACATAAACAGGGAATAGCAATGTGTACCTCATGTACATACACTCTAGCACATTAACAGGGAATAGCAATGTGTACCTCATGTACATACACTCTAGCACATAAATAGGGAATAGCAATGTGTACCTCATGTACATACACTCTAGCACATAAACAGAACATGTCACTCATGTACACTGAACGCTGATGCACATCATTTGATGTTTTCCACTTTATATGATGTTATTGTCATTTTGCATTAAAACACAGAAAAGACTAATACCCATATAGAAAACAAAACTGTTCTATAAAGTACCAATACTGTAGACACATTTGCAGAAATATTAAAATCTCACCAAGGGGAAACTCTTGCCCAAAGTTAACCTAATCATTTAAGAGTAGGTCAAAACATCTGAAATATGGATTACAACTTAAAACTTAGGTTACGTGAATGAGTATTCAAAGTCATGGAATAATTCAATCTCCACCTTAGCTGTCTTTACTGTAGAATAATTCCAATTTTTATGAATTGAACACGTTTTCTGCAATTTGATTGGATGTAAATGGTCATGTGATACTGAACTGGAATTTTTTACAAATCGATAAATTCTGCAGATTACTTTTGCTTCCCTGTTTCCATGTCATTTGATGTGAAGTTTTACTATATCAACCCATTACACCCTTAAAACAATGTAATTGCACAGACCTTCCTGCGCTCCATCACTCATCCATTTTGCCGACGAAGGCATGTGGAAGGTTTTACAAACCAATCTTTGGAAATTATCACAGCTAAGAGGCTAATGAAAAAAACTTTGATCATAAAAGTGAATGTTTTGTTGATTAATTATGCTGATATGATGTTAGAAAGGAAGTAAATTGGAATTATAAGGATTAAATTATCATGGCTGAGTATTTATCAATGTGTAAATTTTACCTAATCACTCACAAAGTTAACATAAAGTCCTTCAAACTTTATTTACTTTGTGAGTGATTAGGTCAAATTTACACATTGATAAATACCCAACCATGATCGTTTAATCATATACTGACTGTAAATGTGTCTGATTCTATAAGCAACTCATTTCACTCATGTGAACATGACCTGGCAAGATGTCACTTAGACACCTATTTGTTTCTATTCTGAATGACAATAAATAACAGTTATAATGGCATAATTCCTTGTGTCAAATATCTAAGTTAAATTTTTACCAAATATTTAATTTAAATCTTGAAACTTTTACACATAAAAAAATCATGACAAAAAAATAATATAAAGTTGCCAATGTTTCTGCAAATCATAATCCTAATTTAACTACCTGTCTACTTACATAACCAACAGATTATGGCACCAATCCATGTATTAATGGGAGATCACTCTATTTAACAGCCACAGAGGTGGGCAGATAACATTAGCTTTTTTAGCTAAAATGTTTTAGCCTGGGAAGGCTGGATCTGCAAGGTAGTAGTAGTTCTCCAAAAGGTATTATGATCAGATAACATATTTGAAGAAGAAATTTGCAACTTATGTGTAAAATAATGATAACTAGGAATGTTAATAATAATCTGTGCAAAATAATGATAGTTAGGAATGTTAATAAAAATCTGTGTCAAATAATGATAGCTAGGAATGTTAATAATAATCTGTAAGTCATAGGCTTGCTCAGAATTTACTGACTTACTACTGACCATCTATTTCACCCAATGAAACCATGTTTATCCATTTATTTAACCCAATTAAACATTGTTTATCCATATATTTCACCCAATGAAACCATGTCTATCCATCTATTTAACCCCCAAAAAACCATGTTTGTTTAACTATTTAACCCAATTAAACCATGTTTATCCATCTATTTAACCCAATGAAACCATGTTTATCCATCTATTTAATCCAATGAAACCATGTTTATCCATCTATTTAACACAATGAAACCATGTTTATCCATCTATTTCACCAAATGAAACCTTGTTTATCCATCTATTTCACCCAGTTAAACCATATTTATCCATCTATTTAACCCAATGAACCATGTTTATCCATCTATTTAACCCAATGAAACCATGTTTATCCATCTATTTCACCAAATGAAACCATGTTTGTCCATCTATTTAACCCAATGAAACCATGTTTGTCCATCTATTTCACCCAATGAAACCATGTCTATCCATCTATTTAACCCAATGAAACCATGTTTGTCCATCTATTTCACACAATGAAACCATGTTTGTCCATCTATTTCACACAATGAAACCATGTTTATCCATCTATTTCACACAATGAAACCATGTTTATCCATCTATTTAACCCAATTAAACCATGTTTATCCATCTATTTCACCCAATTAAACCATGTTTATCCATCTATTTAACCCAATGAAACCATGTTTATCCATCTATTTTACCCAATTAAACCATGTTTATCCATCTATTTCACCCAATTAAACCATGTTTATCCATCTATTTCACACACTGAAACCATGTTTATCCATCTATTTCACACAATGAAAGCATGTTTATCCATTTATTTAACCCAATGAAACCATGTTTATCCATCTATTCAACTCAATGAAACCAAGTCTGTCCATCTATTTAACACAAAAAAACCATGTTTGTTTATCTATTTAACCCAATGAAAATATGTTTGTCCATCTATTTAACCCAATGAAACCATGTTTGTCCATCGATTTAACTCAATGAAACTATCTTTGTCGATCTATTTAACCCATTAAAAACCATGTTTGTCCATCTATTCAACCCAATCAAACTATCTTTGTCAATCTATTTAACCCAATGAAACCATGTTTGTTCATCTATTTCACACAATGAAACCATGTTTGTCCATCTATTTAACCCAATGAAACCATGTTTGTCCATCTATTTAACCCAATGAAACCATGTTTGTCCATCTATTTAACCCAATTAAACCATGTTTATCCATCTATTTCACCCAATTAAACCATGTTTATCCATCTATTTAACCCAATTAAACCATGTTTATCCATCTATTTCACCCAATTAAACCATGTTTATCCATCTATTTCACCCAATTAAACCATGTTTATCCATCTATTTCACACAATGAAACCATGTTTATCCATCTATTTAACCCAATGAAACCATGTTTATCCATCTATTCAACCCAATGAAACCATGTTTATCCATCTATTCAACTCCATGAAACCAAGTCTGTCCATCTATTTAACACAAAAAAACCATGTTTGTTTATCTATTTAACCCAATGAAAATATGTTTGTCCATCAATTTAACCCAATGAAACCATGTTTGTCCATCGATTTAACTCAATGAAACTATCTTTGTTGATCTATTTAACCCATTAAAAACCATGTTTGTCCATCTATTCAACCCAATCAAACTATCTTTGTCAATCTATTTAACCCAATGAAACCATGTTTGTTCATCTATTTAACCCAATGAAACCATGTCTGTCCATCTATTTACCTCAATGAAACCAAGTTTGTCCATCTATTCAACTCAATGGAACAATGCTTTTCCATCTTTTTAACCAATGAAACCATGTTTATCCATCTATTTAACCCAATGAAACCATGTTTGTCCATCTATTTCACACAATGAAACCATGTTTGTCCATCTATTTCACCCAATGAAACCATGTTTATCCATCTATTTAACCCAATGAAACCATGTTTATCCATCTATTTCACACAATGAAACCATGTTTGTCCATCTATTTCACCCAATGAAACCATGTTTATCCATCTATTTAACCCAATGAAACCATCTTGATCCATCTATTTCACCCAATGAAACCATGTTTATCCATCTATTTAACCCAATGAAACCATGTTTGTTCATCTATTTCACCCAATGAAACCATGTTTATCCATCTATTTAACCCAATGAAACCATGTTTATCCATCTATTTAACCCAATGAAACCATGTTTATCCATCTATTTCACACAATGAAACCATGTTTGTCCATCTATTTCACCCAATGAAACCATGTTTATCCATCTATTTAACCCAATGAAACCATCTTGATCCATCTATTTCACACAATGAAACCATGTTTATCCATCTATTTAACCCAATGAAACCATGTTTGTTCATCTATTTCACACAATGAAACCATGTTTATCCATCTATTTAACCCAATGAAACCATGTTTGTCCATCTATTTCACACAATGAAACCATGTTTATCCATCTATTTCACACAATGAAACCATGTTTGTTCATCTATTTAACCCAATGAAACCATGTTTATCCATCTATTTAACCCAATGAAACCATGTTTATCCATCTATTTAACCCAATGAAACCATGTTTGTCCATCTATTTCACACAATGAAACCATGTTTGTCCATCTATTTCACCCAATGAAACCATGTTTGTCCATCTATTTCACACAATGAAACCATGTTTATCCATCTATTTCACACAATGAAACCATGTTTATCCATCTATTTAACCCAATGAAACCATGTTTATCCATCTATTCAATTCAATGAAACCAAGTCTGTCCATCTATTTAACACAAAAAACCATGTTTGTTTATCTATTTAACCCAATGAAAATATGTTTGTCCATCTATTTAACCCAATGAAACCATGTTTGTCCATCGATTTAACTCAATGAAACTATCTTTGTCGATCTATTTAACCCATTAAAAACCATGTTTGTCCATCTATTCAACCCAATCAAACTATCTTTGTCAATCTATTTAACCCAATGAAACCATGTTTGTTCATCTATTTAACCCACTGAAACCATGTCTGTCCATCTATTTACCTCAATGAAACCAAGTTTGTCCATCTATTCAACTCAATGAAACAATGCTTTTCCATCTTTTTAACCAATGAAACCATGTTTATCCATCTATTTAACCCAACAAAACCATGTTTGTCCATCTGTTTATCCCAAAGAGATTGGTCCGGTGGCCTAGTGGTTAGAGCATCCTCCTTGGATGCGGGAGGTTGTGGGTTCGATCCCCTGCCAAGTCATACCAAAGACTTATAAAAATGGTACTAACAGCTGCCTTTCTTGGTGTTCAGCATTAAGAGGTTAGTGTTAGGACTGGTCGGCCTGGTGTCAGGATAATGTAACTGGGTGGGACATCATGCTACATGTTTGCGGCATGATGCCCCAGTGCTAAACATCACTATAAACTGCCACACTGCAGACATCGTAGCAATATGACTGAAAAATTGTTAAAGCTACATTAAAAAAATCCAAATCACACACACACATACACACAATATTCCAAAGAAACAATGTTTGTCCATCTATTTAACTCAATAAAACCATGTCTGTCCATCAATTTAACCAAATGAAACCATGCCTGTCCATCTATTTAACTCCACAAAACCATGTTTATCCATCTATTTAACCAAATAAAACCATGTTTGTCTGTCTATTCAACTCAATGAAACCATGTTTTTATATATCTGTGTGAAAACAAAAATGAATTAATCCTGACCAAGAACATCATGGAAATTTATTGGTAATAGGTGTACAGAGGTGACTGTGGATATGTTAGATGCATGCATAAAATATTGTAAACAAAATGTGTGTGCGTGGTGGATGGCTAGTGGGCTAGCCATTCCAATGCTTCAATCCTAATGAACCCTCTTCACATCACCATTCTGATGGTAACAGAACTGGTTTCCCATTTTGGTTTTAGTTTGGACAGATGGACCATAACCAATCAGTTCAACAAATTTCTTGTGCATAATATCAGCATGAAAGTGGTTACTTGTAATGAACCTTTGAAAAACACTGCATTGTGTTTGAATTGATGGGAACAGGGAATAAATATATCACAGTCATACACTGCAATGTGTTTGAATTGATGGGAACAAGGGAATAAATATATCACATTCATAACCTGCACCTACTTTGAGTTCCTTTAAGATCTTGTTATTATTTGCTTCAATCTTCTTCCTTTTCTTTTCTGGCTCCTGAAACAAAAGGAAAAATAGACCTAAATCAGAAAAAAAGAACTCTGGGAGAAGATACACACACTGTGAGTGAATGATGTTTGCTGCTCACCTGTATATCAAATGACTTTTGATTTTTCATTTGCAATTACATCATTATACCAGTAAAATTTAATAAACAACTTTGGTAACACCAAGGAAAATTATATCTTGTGTACATTGTTTTTTAAAACAAATGTGCTTGTTCTCATGACTTCCTGGTCAGCCAAGAAGTTATAGGACATATTCATACATCTTTAACTGAATTGATATGAATGTTGTTCTCATGATTTCCTGGTAACTGCATGTTTCATAATTTCAGATAAAGTAGTGTTATATGGCTGATCAACACAAACATGGTTATGAGTTAATGCAAAACCCTAAGCTAATAAAATGTTAAATTAAGGTCACAATGACCTTTTATTGAAAGGGTGTGGGTACAAATAAGAATGCATACAATCAGCAAGTTTGATGATTCTGGTATAAACAGTGTTGGAAACCGAAACAAAGGCAGTGACTCATGAAATATGGACCACAGTGACCTACTTCTGTGATGATAAGGGTGCAGTACTCATCAAGATAAATCCCCTCACCAAATTTTATAAATCTTAGTATAACAGTTATGTATACAGGGTGCTAAAAAAAACTGATTTTGAGCACAAAAAAACAAAATTAACCAAAGCCAGTAAACATTTTGAAATACAGGTCACAATGACATTCTTTTGTGGCATGTGTGTGAAACTAATATTGATGCATGCAATTATCTACTTGCATTATTCTAGCATGAACAGAGCTTGAGGAATAAACTTAAAACTTAATCTTACTAAAGTCTGTATGGCATGAAATATATGTCACAGTGACCTAAATTTATGATGAGAGTGCAATACCCATTAAGATACATTCCATTACTAAGTTTCAAACATTTTTGTATGAGAGTATATATACAGTGTACTACAAACCATATGGTAATGCATAAACAATGTAAAGAAGTAAAATGTGAAATGCAGCAGTCTTCTGAGGTGAGTGTGAGGTGCTAACAGAGATGTATACAATCATCTAGTTTGATGATTCTAGTATGAACAAAGCTAAACAAATAAACTTAAAACACAACATCTAAACAAAGTGTGAAGTATGAAATATATATCACAATGACCTACTTTTGTGATGAGAGCATAATAATTGTCAAGATGCATTTTCTTACTAAGTTTCATGAATCCAGGCATAAATGTAAGTATATATATATATATATATATATATATATATATATATATATATATATATATATACATACTGCAAAGACATATTTGGTCATTTGGTCAATCTTAATCTAAACCAGAAAAATGTTAAATGTAGGTCATAGTGACATTCTTTGTGGCATGGTTGTGGTACTAACAAAGATGCATACAGTCATCTACTTTGATAATTTTAGCATGAATAGAACTTCAAATATCGATTAAAAACTAAAATTTTACCAAAGTCAGTGAAGCATGAAATATGTCATAGTGAATTTGTGATGAGGGTGTAGTACACATCAATAAACATCCCCTCACCAAGTTTCATCAATCCAGGTGACTAGGCATAACTGTAAACAACTTAGCTGGTAATGAGCTAAATGCAAAATTTTAATTGAAACAGGTATAATGTGAAATGTAGGTCACACTGACATTCCTTTGTGGTAAGGGTGTGGTACTAACAGAGATACATACCATGATATAGTTTGATGATTCTATCATGAACAGAGTCTTTAAAAAACATAAAGAACACAATTTAATCAAAGTCAGTGAAGCATAAAATATAAGTCACAGATATCTGTATTTGCGAAGGTGTAGTACTAATCAAGATGCATTTCCTTACCAAATTCATTGGTTCCAAATATAAGTACTTATACAGTGTGCAAAAAATATTAAATAAATGCAGAAACTCAAATGTACAACTAATGTACATGTTTATATCAGTTTAGCCCCCTCAGCCTTATTCCCTGGTGGTAAGTGCTATGAAATCCACTCCAAATCGTTGTCTAGGATCTAGGAAGAAGAAATGGTTGACATTCAGTCAGGGTGTACATAAATTTATGCTTTTATCTGTGCAGACAATGATGCCTGGAGTAATGCCTGATGCCTGATGCCTGGAGTAATACAAAATCTTAGCTATATTTGGCAGCTGAGCCAAACATAAAAATGTCTGCCTTTTGAATGGACATATCAAGGCAGCCAAGGATAGCTGGCCTGGGTGGGTATCAAACTCTCAACTATTACATTTTAAGTCTGATGCTGTGCCAACAGAGCTACTGAAGTTCACTCATACACATTTTCATTACATACTTTAAATAAATTTCTATTCATTTTACACTAAGGAATCATGGTAACTCAATAGTAAGCAGTGGTGAGCTAATAAAAATCATTCAAACGGTGGTGAAATACTGATCTTAAATTTTACACTTAAGAATAAATAAATAAAAGTTAAAACTGTAGAATTGCAAGGTTGAAAAATTACACCTGATAAACTTACTTAATCTTTTGGCTTAAATTTTAGGGTGAGTCAAGTATTTCCATAGTACTACACCTGATAAACTTACTTTATCTTTTGGCTTATCCTTTTCTTTTGCCTTTTCCTTTTCCTTATCTTTTTCTTTATCCTTTGACTTCTTGTCTTTCTCCTTTCTCTTGGGAGATGTCACCTCCTCGTCTGCTACCAACTTTTCTGACTGAGACGTTAGGGTGATGGAATCCCCACTACTTTCACTGCTAAAGTCATCAAATTTTTACCATAAACATTTGTCAAAAGGAGCATATTTAAAGTAGCTGGCAATAAAAAAAGATTCGGTTTTGAGAAAAATGCAAGAATCAAACAAGCCTGAAAATAAGATCACAGTACCTATTTTTGGCATGGATGAGTCACCTTTCATGATGTGCCTCCATGTCAAGTTTCATAAATGCAGGTGCAATTGAGTCCAAAAATGAAGGGTGTAACAAATGTATAACTAAAAATACAAAAATCACTTGAGTATGAAAATAAGGTCACAATGACATTGTTTTTACATAGAAAGACTACTCATCTCAATGTGCACCAACAACTGCAATTTTTTCAAGTGTAGGTAAAATAGTATCATATATATTGAGGATGTAATGAACAGATAATAATGATAAAATGGTCGCTATCTGGTGTTGGTATGGATGTTACTCTTCTTAACATGCATCCATATACAAGTTTTAATGTATGTAGGTAAAACTGGGTCATAGATATTAAGGCTGTAACAAACAAATTGCTGAAAATTCAAGTAAATCAAGCCTAAACATTAATCATGCTGGTTAAGTTATGGCATGGTCAAGTTACATTAACTGAATGAAATACAATGACATACCAATTTCTTCAATGGAAATGAAACTGGGTCCAAAATATTGAGGGTATCATAAATGTAAGCTAAAAATACAAAAGTCAAGCATGAAAACTAGTTTTTTGCATGGTCGAGTTTCTTTTGTTGAGATGTATCTATATATCAGTTTTTATTAGTGCAGGTGATAGAGGGTCCAAGATAGTGTGAGCATATGAACAAGCAGTTGAAGTACAAAAGTCACACATGCATGTAAATTAGGTCACAATAACTTAGTTTTACTATGACTTATCTACATTTGTTGAGATCTACAAAAACAATGGCATGAGTATAGGTGAAATATGGTCCAAAATATTAAGGGTATAATGGACAAAAGCTTAAAGTACAAAAGTTACTCAAGAATGCAAATTAAATCACAATGATCTAGTATTGGTAATAATAATAATAATAATAATGCTTTATTTATAGAGGGTGACTCATTAGTCAAAGACTATTCTCCCTTGAGGCCCTCTTAAGGAGAGTATAACAATGCACATTATATGAAGATAGCAATAATTACTGTTTAACATATTTAGTATTAAAATACTAAATTCCATTATCTATTAGAAACACATACATGCTCATGATATCTCTTCTTAAATACTCTAATATTTTCAGCAGATTTAACATTTAGTGGAAGCTTGTTCCACAGAACTGTACCAGAGTATTGGAAGCTCTTTTTAAACTGCTCTGTTCTTGGTTTTGGTGCTAGAAGGTTTTCATGTAATATTGATCTCAACTGGTATTGTGTTGAAAAAGGTCTGAATAAGTCCTGAAGATACTCTGGTGCAGTTCCATGCAGACATTTATATAAAAGAACTGCCTTGTGAAAATCTATCCTGTCATATATTGTGAACCATTTGAGTTCTGTAAACAATGCTTTTTTGAGGGATAATCAATAGATGCATCTAAAATTACATGTGCTGCTCATTTCTGAAGTTTGTAAATCCTGTCAAGCTCAGATTTAGCACAGTTTCCCCATACATTTGAACAATACCCCATTGTTGGAAGAATATAATGCTTGTAGTATTGATTGCGTATTTCCGTAGGTAAATATTTCTTGATTCTGCTGAGTAGGGCAATTTTGGATGACAGTGTTTTACAAAGCTTATCAATATGGTCATTCCATAATAAATTATTATCTATGGACACACCTACAAGCGTTTCATGTTTGACAATTTCTAACAGATGATTGTTTATTGTAAGAGATAGTTCGGGGATCCTTGACTTGTGTAGCTTTTGTGCTGTCCCCAAAATCATACATTTTGTTTTACCTTCATTAATTACCATCCTATTTTGTTGTGCACAGTTTTGGACTCTAATAATGTCTGAGTTTAATCTCATTTGGATAACTTCAGTATCAGAACTAGATGTATACAAGGTTGCATCGTCTGCAAACAAATCTGTATTTGTGGATTTATTATTTAATAGTAGATCATTGATATAGATAAGGAAGAGGAGAGGGCCTAAAACAGAGCCTTGAGGGACCCCTGAATGAATAGTGCGAGTTTGAGAGCTAATATTGCCAATGCTTACTCGTTGAGACCTTTGGTTTAGATATGATCTAAACCAGTTTAAAGAAGGATTGTCGAACCTGTAACATTTCAACTTTTGCAGCAGAATTTCATGATCAACAAGATCAAAGGCTTTCTTGAAGTCAAGGAAAACAATCCCAGTCATATGTCCATTATCCATTTCCTTCTGCCAAAGATCAGTTAATTTGGTAAGTTCTGTTTGGCATGAGTGGTACTTTCTAAATCCTGATTGCGCTTTATGAAATAGAGTGTATGTTTCAAAAAATTTATAGACCTGAATGACTACATGCATTTCAAATAATTTTGACAATACAGGTAGAATTGATATTGGTCTGTATTGGTCTGTATTGGTATGGCTGAGTTAACTTAATCCAGGTGTATCTACATGCCAATTTTCATGATCATCATCATCATCATCAATCCCTTAATGCAAGAGGTCAATGGGGCACCACAGTTGACTTTGCAACCAATTCTCTCCATCTTTCCCTGTTCTCTACTGCTCTTTGGGAATCTCCAAATCTCAGGCCTGTCCATTCCTTAATGTTGTTCCCACCTCTTTTTATGTCTGCACCCTTGCAATGTGCCTTGCAAGATTGTTTTTGCCAGTCCAGATGATCTTGAGACATGACCATACCACTTCAGTTTGTGTTTTTTTTACAGTGGTCAAGAGGTCTTCATAGGATCTGATGGCTCATTGGATCCTGTTGTGGACTTCTTCATTGGTTACATGGTCAATGTATGAGATGCCCAAGATCTTGCAGTAGCATCTCATTTTGAAGGTTTGAATCCTTCTTTGTAGATCTGATGTGAGCGTCCATGTTTCACAAGCATACAAAAAGATAGATAGGACAATTGAGTGCATCAGCCTTATTTTGGAACCAAAATCAATGTTGGTATCTTCCCATATTAGAGTAGTTCTGGTTTGGAACCCTCATCTGTGATAATTGATCCCAAGTACTTAAAGCCTGTGACTCTTTCCAGCTTCTGTCCACTGACCTTTATTTCTGCACTGATGCCATTGGTGTTGTTTGCCATCAGTTTGGTTTTTTTGGTGCTAATCTCCATACTGTATGCTGTGGAGGTTGTGTCGAGGCGCTCAACCAAGTCTGCCAGTTCTTTTTCATCTCCTGCTAAACCATCAATATCATCTGTGAAGCGAAGGTTGGTGATTGTTCTTCCTCCGATGTTGACAGTGCCCTTGTGGTCATGCAAAGCATCCTCCATGATCCTTTCCAGGAAAATGTTGAAGAGTGTAGGTGACAGTATATATCCCTGTCTGACTCCAACTGTTGTTCAAAACCAATCTCCTCTGCTGACATTGATGAGGACAGCACTGGTGACTTTGTCATAGAGGTGCTCAACAACCTGCACCAGGTTTGAGCTGATGTACTTCCTCATAGTTGCCCATAAGGCTGCATGCCACACCCTACCAAAGACCTTTTTGAAATCTATAAAGATGTGGTATAGATTCTGCTGAAGCTGAAGGTATTTCTCACAAAGGAGTCTGAGATTGAAGATTTGTTCTGTGGTGCTCCTTCCTGCTCAGAAGCCTGCCTGCTCTTCAGCAATAATTTTCTCTGCCTGAGGCTTTAGTCTGTTGAGAATTATCTTCAGCATGACTTTGCTCGGGTGACTGATCAAACTGATGGTTCTGTAATTTTGACATAGCTGTAGTTTTCCTTTCTTGGGAAGCATGATGACCAAAGATTGAGTCCACATAGTGGACCATTCTCCTGTCTGCCATATCTTGTTGCAGATTGTTGTTAGGACTGTTACTATCACTTCTCCTCCTGCTTGAATGAGCTCTGCTGGTATGTTGTCAATGCCAGCTGACCTTCCTTTCTTTAGTGACCTAACTGCAATTTCTACTTCTTCACCAAGAATGGGGTTGTCATCAATTTCTTCTTCCTGAGGGCAATTTAGTACTGCTGGATCTCCTTGGGTCTTATGATTGTACAATTCTGAGCAGTATTCTGTCCATCACTTGAAGATCTCTTGATCTTCTGTGAGGCATTTTCCTGATTTGTCTTGGATGGTGGTAGTTTTCCCTTGTTTATGGGTTGTGAGATCTTTCACCTGTTGATAAGCCATTTTGCTGTCATTTCTACTCAGACTGTCTTTGATTTTGCAGCATTGTCTTTCTATCCAGGATTCCTTTGCTTTTTTCAAGCTTTTCCTGATCATGTTGTTTATCTCTCTGTATTTTCTAGCTCCTTCATTATCTCTTTTTCCCTTTTTCAGTTCTCTTCTTTTGTCACATAGTTCAAGGACATCTGTCGTGACCCAAGATTTCTTTGTTTGATGATTTTTGCCAATGATCTTGCTAGCTGTGCTAGTCACAGCTGTGTTGAATGTGGTTGTTAAGGACTCTAGGTTTTTTGTCTTGGCTGTCCAGGGTTATTAAAGGTGCAGATTTACACCTATCATTGCTTGGAAGGCTTCTGTGACTTTTGGATCTTTCAATTTTTCAAGATCAAACCATTCTTGGTTCAAACCATTCTTGGTTGGTTAGGCTTTTTGATAATTTTCAGGTGGAGGCAAAACTTAGTCATTAATAAATCATGGTCACTTCCAATATCTGCTCCTGGAAAACTTTGTGTTCTGGCAATATTCAGCCCTCTGCAGAATCATTTTTTCAACAAGATGTAGTCAATCTGGTTGTAATGTTGTCAATCTGGACTGTGCCAGGTCCCTCTTCTAGACGCTTTGTGAGAGCCGAATGTCTTGGCTAGCACAGGATTGTTGTAGGCAGCAAACTCCAAGAGCTTGAGTCTTCTTTCATTTGTTTTTGCATTGCAGAAGGGTCCACAGGCGCTTTGCCAGTTTGTGAATCAACTCCCACCTTTGCATTCCAGTCTCCTATTAGAAACAGAATATCCTTCTTGGGTGAGTTGTCAATGACATCTTGCAGTTGGTTATAAAAATTCTCCAGTTCATTGTCATCATAGTCAGATGTGGGTGCATAGGCCTGTATGATTGAGATGTTGAAGGGAGTTGCCCTCAGGTGAATGGTAATGAGCCTGCTTGAGAATGGGCAGCAACCCATAATGCTGTTCACAATACCCTTGTGGACAAGAAATCCAATGCCATGTCTGTGTTTGTCCCCTCTTCCGCTGAAGTAGAGCTTATGCCCTTCATCTCTTGCTATTTCGCCAAAGTTTTTCCAGCGCACTTCGCAGAGACCAATAATGTTCCAGTTGTACTTCTCCAGCTCATGTGTAAGTTCTTTCAACTTTCTCACAGCTCTCAGTGTTCTAATGTTCCATGTACCAATGATAATGATGTCTCTCCCACAGATCTTGGTAGTAGGGGCATCAGTAGCATACTTGTCACCTCCGTCCTGGTGTGCAGCAGAAGGTGCGGTCATTGTTGATTTTCATGATAGCCAGTGAAATAGAGTACACAATATTGAGGATGTAATAATAACAATAACTGAACAAACAACCGAATAAGCAAAACTCATTCAGATGTGCAAATTAGTTCAGTGACAGTTTTGGTAAGTCTTATTTATCCTTCCTGTGATTCATCCACATACCAATTTTCATCCTAATACCAATTTTCAAAAGTGTCCATGATATAGGGTGTGAGATCTCAAGGGAGGTAATAAAATACTGAAGTAGTAATGAAGGGACAAACAAACTCATGAAAGAACATGCAAAACAGATTATCCCTCTCAACTTCATTGTTCAGGGGATAATAAAAAAACAAACAACCAAATTTTCATTTCTGTATAAAAATAAAGAAATAATTCCACTAGCTGAGTTCTGAATTTGTTTCATTTATTTGTTTGATGTATGAATGATTTACAGTATGCTATATGCAAGTGTACCACTGGATTAAGGAGAAATTTTGTATGGTTTCATTTTCATAATTTCTGCAGTCAAATTAAAATAAAGTATAAAAGTTTAATCTTGTTGAAATTTAGGGAATAAAACAAGTGCCATATTTTTTAATTAAACACAGACATTTCAAAATAAAAAATTTGCAAAACTTTAACAATGCAGACAGTTTCCCTTACAATATATTTTACTAAAAGCATTGGAGAAAATTACTGGTAAAGAGAGCATTGAATTAGTTTTACTTGGAAAATTCTGTAATTCACTGCCTTGCTTAAAA
The DNA here is from genome assembly GCA_016617855.1 of Megalonaias nervosa. Taxonomy (NCBI): domain Eukaryota; kingdom Metazoa; phylum Mollusca; class Bivalvia; order Unionida; family Unionidae; genus Megalonaias; species Megalonaias nervosa. Next base: position 143,987 of record JAECUM010002172.1, read on the forward strand.
TAAATATATCTATTGCCCTGTCTCTGTTATCATGTGCATTTGTTTAACACAGAGTCCTATATTCCTGGTTCCCAAGAGAATTCATATTTCATTGACATTATAACTACAACATTTATTACACCTGTCAACATGTATCCAAAATAAATAGACAAATATCCAGTTATGAATAATGAATAGCTGTGATCTGAAACAAAAGACACTATAAAAATAAGTAACTGTCTTTTTTCCCTCATTAAGTCCTCATGAAAATCCTTACCAACTACTCTGATGGGGCAAATCAACTTCCTACTATAAGAAATTCAGTCAGATGTTGAGCATTCTGCTGTACCAAGACTCACAGTTGACAACTGCATCAGTAACACTGTCTAGAAAGACGTACTGAATCATTAAGTTTATGTAGAGCTGTCATCACTGCTGTATAGTGGTGGATCTCTTTTATTATAATTTGTGCATCATTGCAATAAAAACAAACTTTTGCCATATTTTTCATAATTAACTCAGTTTCCTCTCATTCTTCTTATTTCTGTCATTGTTAAATTAGCAACTTTGCTTGAACAGAATTAACTTTTTTATATTACCTTTCTGAATTAGCTCAATTTTGACAAATAGTTAAATTAAAACAATACTGCCGGTTTAGAACAAAAGACAGTCTGAAAATCAACTCAGCATGCTTTCAGGTGGATTGGATTGATGATCTTTGATTCTAACAAAATCAATATTTCTGATTTGGATGCGAGACAGCATATGCTGTTGGTGTGGCCTTTACATAATTTTTCAACACATGGTAAGCTATACATGGTCACCAGTATAAATGGTGGAGGAAGAACCCAGGAAAACTCCCAGGAAGAACCAATGACCCACAGAAAGCTACTGGCAATCTTTCTCACATACCCACATTGGCCAAGCCTGAGACTTGAACCCATGTGGACAGTGGTGAGATGGCAGTAATTGATAAAGACAAGTTGGCCACCTGGGGCCCTCATATATGTGTACTGCGTTTATGCAAATAGGTTTATCTTGAACCACAGTCTTAAACAGTATATCTGTCAAAGTTTTCAAATTGGAATCAGACAGCAAAAAAACAATCTTCAGTTTTGGGAGGTTTTCTTTCAAAAGTTATGAATAATTAATTGGTTCTGCAAGAATCATCGTGACCTACAATGTTGAAACATTTATAACAACAACTAATTTGAACTTCTGCAGCAAAGCCTCACCTTTAAATTTAATATCTTTCCACATGTTCCATGAAATACTTAAATTCATAACAAAATGTGTATAATGATTCCCTTTATTGTTAAGAATGACAAAATGTGTATAATGATTCCCTTTATTGTTAAGCATGGACAAAATGTGTATAATGATTCCCTTTATTGTTAAGCATAACAAAATGTGTATAATGATTCCCTTTATTGTTAAGCATAACAAAATGTGTATAATGATTCCCTTTATTGTTAAGCATAACAAAATGTGTATAATGATTCCCTTTATTGTTAAGCATAACAAAATGTGTATAATGATTCCCTTTATTGTTAAGCATGTTATCAGGATTTTAATTTGGCAATTGGAAATGGGACTTGGGCCGATAGTGTGATCAAATGACAATATAATTTGCTGACATGACAAAATCTGCATGACTTTGAAGTATTTTATCTAGGGATTTGGATACGTGTCATAAACAAATCCTCAACAACCTACCCTGCCTGTGTGACTGCTGGACCCTCTTAATAAACAAATCCTCAAAAACCTACCCTGCTTGTGTGACTGCTGGTCCTTCGGGTAACTCCTCATACATCTCTTGACTTTCTTCATCCCCTGTAGCAGTGTCTGCATTCTGTAATGAACACAGACATCCATTAATAGACACATGTGGTAACTATTACAGGTCTTAAAAAGAGTAAACATTGCATCACAAACTAGATACCAAAATAAATTCAACAGACATATGCACGGCCAAGAAAAATCTCTGTTGCTTTAAGACCTTGGAGAATGAATTCAGCCAGATAAAAAAACAATTTTCCTTAGGAACACTATTACATTACTGTTATAATTGTAATGGAACCAATCCAAATCAATATACATTTAACTTTGCATGCCTTGCTGTCACATCATCCTAAACTGCTTGAATCAAGAATTTTATTTCATCACATGAAGGCACTAGTTTGTCACATGAAAGCACTAGCTCATCAGAAAGTCACTAGTTTATCACACAAAGGCACTAGTTCATCTCATGAAGGCAATAGTTCATCACACAGAGGCACTAGTTCATTTCATGAAGGCACTAGTTCATCCCAAGAAGGCACTAGTTCACATCAGAAAGACACTAGTTCATCACATAAAGGCTGTAGTTCATCTCATGAAGGTGATAGTTCATCTCACTAAGGCGCTAGTTCATCTCATGAAGGCACATCACACAAAGGCACTAGTTCATCACACAAAGGCCTAGTTCATCTCATGAAAGCACTAATTCATCACACAAAGGCTCTAGTTCATCTCAAGAAGGCACTAGTTCATCTCATGAAGGTACTAGTACATCACATAAAGACACTAGTTCATCATACAAAGGTACTAATTCACCTCATCAAGGCCTTACTTCATCACACAGAGGCACTAGTTCATCTCATGAAGGCACTAGTTCATCACACAAAGGCACTAGTTCATCTCATGAAGGCACTAGTTCATCACACAAAGGCACTAGTTCATCACATATGGCACTAGTTCATTGCAGAAGGGAAATAATATATTGGTATTATACTGGTAGAAACCAACTCAATTTGCACTGAAAATCACATGGTATGATTCCTCTTCATTCATTGGCTCATATTTTAAGAGGTATTTTAATAGCAATTCTATGGGAGAATAAAAAACTTCAGTCTCTTGATAGTAGCGACTCAGCCTATAAAAACTGAAGCTGATATTTTGTGATTGTCTAAAAGTGATGACATTTTATTTTTCTTGTATTCTGAAAGCATACATAACCTACAGACTTTCTTTTATTTTCATCAGAATAAACTACTTCTTAAAAATTGCAAGAAAAAGTTCAATTATAACCTGCAAAGTGAGCAAACTTTCATCCCCAGCATCCTGTAGTGAGATCATCAAATATATGTGATGAAATCTGCGTGTGATCTTTGTGATACAGCTGTAAAATTAATGGCAAGAATGGAATTTAACCAAGATTTGTGGTTCTATATCAAAGGGCAATTGAGTCCAAGTGCAGAAAGGGGAACAACTTGATATATGACCTTGAGGACAGAATATGTGTGTGAGTGTGTGTGTGTGTGTGTGTGAGAGAGAGAGAGAGAGAGATTTGGATTTCCAACATAGCTTTAAATAAATTTCAGTCATATCACTACAATGCCTACAGTGAGGTAGTTTACAGTGATGTCCAGCACTGAGGAATCATGCTGCACACGTGGCATCATGTACCACCCTGTCACATTATCCTGACACCAGGCCAACCAGTCCTAACACTAATCTCTTAATGCTAAGCACCAAGTGACGCAGCTGCTAGTACCATCTTTTTTTAGAAAGTCTTTGTTATGATTCAACCGAGATTAGAACCCATGACCTCCTGCATCCAAGGCGGACACTCTAACCACTTAGGCCACAAGAACAGTCCAGAATCTGGTTGTGATACATGAGATGTCATCTGTTACGTATATGTAATTTAATTACTTGTGTGTTAGTTTTAAATTCTCTTTTATTTTAATTTCATCACATGTTATTGTAATGATAACTTTATTGTTACGAATATGTAATTAAATTACTTGTGTGTTACTTTTCAAATTCTTTTTAATTTTATTTTTGTTTCATTACATTTTATTGTAATGATAATTTTCAATGGACTTAAGTCTCTTTTCAGAAAATTGGCTTGACCCGATTAGATTATAAGATTTCTTCAGCACTATTTTTAGCTCACAGATTTTGTAAACATCGAGTCAATACAATTGGTTATTGCCAAGGTCATTTCAGCCCACGTGTTAACTGGATTGTAAACAGCCTTTCTTTTTTTATCTATTTTCAGTGGAAAATTTGGTTCTTAAATAGGGCTACCCTAGCTATGTGACAATTGGCATTTTTTTATTATGCTGTTTGATGTTAAGAGACCACGTGACGCAACACGTGAAACTGAAATGACGTTTTAGGTGGGTTTTAATACTCGTTCTCCGAGTTTTTCATTTAGTAGTATTCTTGACACCTTGAGGGTACAAGGTGTTTTATATTGTTGATGCTGGCTTGTTCTGAAGTTTTTTCTATTTTTGGGAATTTAATAATTTATTCTCTAGAAAACTAAACAAGTGTAGTTTTTCATAAAAGTTCTGAGAGAAAGAAATTCAGTGGAAATTTATTCTGGAATTCTATACAGAAACATTATAAACTGTGATTCAAACGAGGATATGTTACCACCAGTACAACGGTCTCATCTGACATCATTGCCTCCATATTGGAATTTCATCGAGATTCGAACCCTGATTTTATTAAACTGTTTAGTGATAGCACTTGTATTTTTCAATCTTAGGATTAAATTTTGGATTATATTCACAAACCATAAGTCCTATTTCCAATTTTTACATTGTTTTCTAGGGAAATAAATTATTTTGTTTAAATATACAAAGCTTGTTGGCTTCACTCTTTTTCTTGTTATTTTTGTACGAGCCTACACGTAACATTATTCACTGGATTTGACATTTTCCAGTAAATTCAGTTCAGTTCATTTTAACCTGATAAATACGCAGTTCATAGAAACATTGTATCTTTTGGTGACCTAGATTTCCGAGCCAGTTACAATTCTGTTGTAAACAACTTTATTTTATTTCTTTCCTAGAGTGAAAATCATTGGTTGCAATCAAGGTCATACTTGGCTTGCATGTCAGTTCTATGTAAACAATTTTTTTTATTTTTGTTCAATCTTATAGATTCATTCAGTAGCATCAAATTCATCCATGGCATGTGTGACAGCCGACCTGTGGTGTTACTATGCCATTCAAACTAAGTGACCACGTGACTTGATTATGTGATCTAAAATTAGGGTTAAAACAGACATTTCCTAGTGATTTAAGTCAGTCATAAATCATACCTTCGGGCTCAATGGTATTATTTTGTGTTGCCAGTTGAATTGAGTTTTTTATCAAGTGCTCATCATAATTCTTGGACAAAGACATTTACTGAAAACCATTTGGAATTCTAAAGCCGGAATTGGTGATTCAACAAGTTAACTGTTGACATGACAACACAGGACTGGTTATAGAGGACATCATCGCCTTCCATCTTGGAACTTCATCAGGATTAAACCTTTGATTCAATTAGAACATTTTAGTAACAGGACTTATATTATTAATTCTTGGATTAATTTTGGATTAGATTCACAAACAGTAAGACCTTTTTCATATTTTTACCTTGTTTTCTAGGGAAATAAATTATTCTGTTAAAATTTACAAATCTTGTTGGCTTCACTCTTTTCATTGTTACTTTTGTATGAGCCTAGACACGTAACAAAGAAAATTGAGTGCTCGTCCTTGGGATATATGAATTTTGGCTAAAATATTTCAGAAAATTGTTTTTTTAAAATTTAAATTCCTCTAGTTTTCAGAATATTTTAAATCACAAGTACTATTTCACATTTTGTTTTTTGAAATCTTTAGTGAAATCAACAGGCTTTTTCACAATGTCATCAAAAGTGGAGACTTTTCTTTCTAGTTCTACTTAGGAGCAGTTGGATTGTCTGAAAAAAGATGAATTCCTTGAACTTGCCAGAAAATGATCTTTCTGAGGCAAAATCTTCCTAAAGGAAGCAAGAATTAAAAAACATTTTGATCCAGTATTTGGTAGAAAAGAATGTTTTCGATAACTGTTTTGGGTTCGATCAATAAGTCTGTATCAGACTCTGACATAAAAGTAAAGGAATTGAAATTAAAACACAAGATGGAATTAGAGTTAAGGAAGCTTGAACTTCACAAAGATAAAGAGGAAAAACAAATGCAAATGCAGTTGCAATTGGAGAAAGAGAAAGAACAAATGCATTTACAGAAAGAAGAAAAACAAATGCAGTTACAATTTCAGAAAGAGGAGAGAGAGACAGGAGAGAGAGGAAGATAAACAAATGCATTTAAAAGAGAAGGAGAGAAAGAGAGAGACAGGAAAGAGAGAAAGATAAACATATGAAGTTACAATTTGAGAAAGAGTAGAGAGAGAGACAGGAGAGGGAGAAAGATAAATGCAATTAGAAGAGAGGGAGAGAGAGAGACAGATGCAAATACAAAGAGAGAAGGATGAAAGGGAATTTCAAATTATGTTGAAAGAAATAGAGCTGGAAAGTGAAAGGCACATTCCCACTTCACATACAATTCAAGTTTTGATACTACAAAGAATATTAGGTTAGTGCCCCCTTTCAGAGAAAAAGAAGTAGACAAATATTTTCTTCATTTTGAAAAAGTTGCCGAAAATTTGAAATGGCCAAGGGAGCACTGGACTCAGTTGCTACAATGTCTACTTATTGGTAAAGCTAGTGATATTTACCATTCAATGTCAGTTCATCAAAGTGCTGACCATGATCTGGTTAAGGAATGCATCTTAAAGGGTTATGAGTTAGTCCCTGAGGCTTATCGGCAAAAATTCAGGAACAATTAAAAAAAAAAGCTGGGCAAACTTATGTCGAATTTGCAAGAGAAAAAGAGCAGTTATTTGATAGATGGTGCTTAGCCAAGAAAGTTGATCAAGATTATGAAAGTCTCAAACAACTTGTATTACTTGAAGGGTTCAAGAACTGTGTCCCTAGTAACATTAAGACTTATCTTGAAGAGCATAAGATTGAAACCTTGGAAAATGCTGCTCTTGCTGCTGATGAGTATTTCTTAACTCATAAAGTTCCTGTTGTAGGCAAGTCTTCCACTCAGCAGTCTACTGGTTAAAAGGTATTTCAGCCTAATACGACTCCTCCTAAAACTCAGTCTGGCACAACTTTTAAAAATCAAGCTTCTGACAAGCTTGATTCAAAATCCTTGTCTATTCCTATGTGTACCTAATGCAAGAAGAAAGGACACATTACTTCTGATTGCTTCAAATTGAAATATAAGCATCAGAATCAAGATAGACCTATCCCAAATGCTCTTATTTGAAAGAGGTCAAGGTCACGGTCATGTGTTGAAAGCAACATATTTGTTGGGTCTCAAAAACACCAGTCTGATTTTATTATGGAGAATTATGAACCATTCATGTCGAAGGGTTCTATATCACTCTTGGGTGATTTGGCCAATCCTATCCCTATTATAGTTTTAAGGGACACAGGAGCTTCTCAGAGTCTTTTATTAACAGGTACTTCACCTTTATCTGAGAAGTCTTCTTCTAATGAGAGTGTTCTCATGCAGGGAGTAGAGTGCGGCTTTGTTAATGTTCCTCTTCATTGTGTAAATTTGTCATCAGACTTAGTTTCAGGACCTGTGACAGTCGGAACAGTCTCTTCTTTACCCGTTGAGGGCATTCATTTATTACTAGGCAACGACCTAGCTGGAGACATTTGTGGTTAATCCACTCGTAACTGACAAGCCTTCTTTGGATCAGAAAGCTGATCCCATTGAAAAAGAATTCCCTCATTTATACCCAGCTTCTGCAGTTACTAGAGCTATGGCAAAAAAAGCTCTTGAGAATGATTCCGATAAGGAAAGTATTCCTTTAGCTGACACATGTATTGGTCAGGCTTTTGATGAGGTCACTTTCACTCCTTGTTTGGATCAATCAAAATGTATTGATCACAGTGATCCTCTTTTAACTACTCATTCTCTTTTTTCTAATCAGGGTGACAAACAACAACCACTTATTGTCGAACGGGAAAAAGATCCTGAAATCTCCTGTTTCTTTCAGAGGACCATTAGTGAAACTGAAGCCACTGAAGTACCTCTCTGTTATTTCATTAAAAATGGAATTCTTATGAGAAAATGTAGACCTCCCGAGGTACCTGCTGGTGACGAGTGGTCAGTGAACTATCAAATTGTAGTTCCAAAATCTTACAGACAGGAAATACTTAGTCTGGCCTATGAAACTCCTCTGGCTGGTTATTTAGGGATTAATAAGACTTATCACAAAATCTTGACTCACTTTTATTGGTCAAAAATCAAAAGTGATAATTGTAAATACTGCAAATCTTGTCATACTTGTCAAATGGTAGGAAAACACAATCAGAAGATACCTAAGGCTCATCTGCAACCTATTCCTACATTTGACGAACCATTTAGCAGAATAATGTTAGACTGTGTTGGTCCCTTACCTAAGACCAAGTCAGGCAACCAATACTTGTTGACCATTATGTGTGCATCAACAAGGTCCCCGGAGGCAATTCCTTTGAAGAATATTAAAACTAAAACTATAGTAAAAGCTTTGATAAAGTTTTTTACTCAATTTGGCCTTCCCAAATCTTTCCAATCGGATCAAGGGTAAAATTTTTGAGTCTTGTAATAGAGTTCTTTTGCTCTTGCTCATTCTTCAAAATTTTCTTCAAATTAGGTATTACGGTCCTTACAAAGTTCAGAAGAAAATGAATGAGTTAAATTATAATACTCTGATCTAAATAAATTAATGGAGTACCAGTATATTGAGAGAGATAGCCAGGTAAATTATGCAATTAATTTAGTTGTACCTGTCCCACTCACTGAGGATCTAAGTGAAGGAATTCAATCGGACACTACTGATTTTGGAGCAATAAATCTTCGGAATTCAGAAATTATGAACAATCTGGTCCAGGACCAGAAACTTTAACATTTGCAACAACAAGAAAGGAATGAACTTAAACAGTCATTATTTGAATATGAGCGCTTATTTCCAGAGGTTTCTACAAGAACAAAAAAAATTTTTCGTGACGTTGAAATTGTGTATTCCAAACCTGTGAAACAACACCCATACAGGATGAACCCTCTCAAACAGGAATACTTGAAAAAAGAAATTCAGTATTTGCTGGAGAATGATTTCATAGAGCCCAGTAAAAGTGATTGCAGTTCACCATGTATACTTGTTCTGAAACCAGACAAAACTTTCTGTATGTGCACTGATTATAGGAAGGTGAACAATGTGACAAAAACAGATTCATTTCCATGACCAAGAATCAATGACTGCATTGATAAAATTGGAAATGCCAAGTATGTCACCAAATTTGACCTTCTGAAAGGATTTTGGCAAATTCCACTAATGGAAAGGGCAAAGAAAATTTCGGCATTTGAGACTCCAGATGGACTTTATCAATATAAATTGATGCTGTTTGGGATGAAGGGTTCACCAAGTACTTTTCAACGTTTGATGAATATATTACCTCTGGTCTAGATAATTGTGATGCTTACATAGATGATGTCATCATCTACAATGACACCTGGAAAGAACATCTAGCAACAATTCGGAAATTCTTTGACAGACTCACTGATGCAAGTTTGACAATCAATTTATCCAAAAGTGAGCTCTGCCGTGCTTGTGTAACTTTCCTAGGACATATCGTGGGACAAGGACAACTTAAACCTATAGATGCCAAGGTCAAGGCTATCTCTGAATGCCCTGTGCCTGTCAGTAAAAAGCAACTGATGCGACTTTTAGGTATGGCTGGATACTATCGAAAATTTTGTTCCAATTTTTCTAATATTGCTGAACCCCTGACAAATTTATTGAGCAAGAAAAACAAGTTTCCTTGGACTGAAAAATGTCAGGAGGCTTTCGACAAGTTAAAGGCCATAATTAAAAGAGCACCAGTTCTTACAGCTCCAAGTTTCAGTCAATCTTTTAAACTATCTGTTGATGCAAGTTATGTTGGGGTTGGATTAGTATTGATTCAAGAAGATAGAAATGGTGTTGACCATCCAGTGTGCTATTTTTCTAAGAAATTAAATAAGCACCAAAGAAATTACTCAACAATCAAGAAGGAATGTTTGGCTTTAATATTGGCATTACAGCATTTTGAAGTTTACATTAGTTTAGCTCCTTCTCCAATTGTTGTGTTTAGTGATCACAACCCCCTTACTTTCATCGACAAGATGAAAAAAAAAGTCAAAGATTATTAAGGTGGAGTTTGTTGTTACAGGAATATAATCTTGACATCAGGCACATCAAGGGAAAAGACAATTTAATAGCAGATGCACGTTCCCATGTATAGAAATATTATTTCATGTACACTTTGTATAATTCATAAGAGTTCTTCTTATGTAATTTTTTACCTCATGTATAATTAACATATGGTAAAAAGAAAGCTTTATTATATAAATCTTTCTTTTTCTTTATGGGGGGAAAATGTTAGGTATATGTAATTTAATTACTTGTGTGTTAGTTTTAAATTCTCTTTTATTTTATTTTATTTCATTACATGTTATTGTAATGATAACTTTATTCACCGGATTTGGCATTTTCCAGTAAATTCAGTTCAGTTCATTTTAACCTGATCAATACGCAGTTCATAGAAACATTGTATCTTTTGGTGATCTAGATTTCGGGTCCAGTTACAACTCTGTTGTAAACAACTTTTTTTATTTCTTTCCTAGAGTGAAAATCATTGGTCATAATCAAGGTCATACTTGGCTTGTGTGTCAGTTCTATGTAAACAATTTTTTTAATTTTTATTCAATCTTATAGATTCATTCAGTAGAATCTAATTCGTCCATGGTGTGCGTGACTGCCAACTTGTGGTGTTACTACGCCGTTTGAAGTAAGTGACCATGTGACCCCATCATGTGATCTAAAATTAGGGTTAAAACAAATATTTCCTAATGTTATGTGTAGGCACGTACAAAAATAACAAGAGAAAAGAGTGAAGCCAACAAGCTTTGTATATTTTAACAAAATAATTTATTTCCCTAGAAAACAATGTAAAAATTGGAAATAGGACTTATGGTTTGTGAATATAATCCAAAATTTAATCCTAAGATTGAAAAATGCAAGTCCTATCACTAAACAGTTCTAATAGAATCTGGGTTCAAATCTTGATGAAATTCCAATATGGAGGCGATGACTTCAGGTTAGGTTGTTGTACTGGTGGTAACAGATCCTCGAATGAATCACAGTTTATAATGTTTCCGTTAAACTCCAGAATAAATTTCCACTGAATTTCTTTCTTACAGAACTTATATAAATATAATGCACTTGTTTAGTTTTCTAGAGAACAGATTATTAAATTCCAAAAACAAATGAACTTCAAAAACAATGTGGCTTCAACAATATAAACACCTTGTACCTTCAAGGTGTGGACATACGACTGACTAAATCTACTAAAGAGCATCTTTTTAAAGCCATGATTTTAGATCACATAGTGCTTCACATGATAGGCTATGTTGTTTACTAATTTGAACAGTGCAATAAAAAAAAAATGCCATTTATCACGTATGCAAGAATAGCCCTATCTAAGAATCAAATTCTCACACTGAAAATATATTTAAAAAAAGAGTGTTTACAGTTCAGCTAACATGCAGGCCAAAATGACCTTGGTAATAGCCAATCATTATCATTATCACTCGATGTTTACAAAAACTGTGAGCTAAAAATTGTGCTGAAGTAATGTTAAGATCTAATCAGGTCAAGCCAATTTTCGGAAAAGAGATTCAAATCCAATGAAAATTATCATTACAATAAAATATAATGAAACAAAAATAAAATAAAAAGAATTTAAAACTAACACACAAGCAATTTAATTACATATACGTAAACTAGTGATTTAAGTCTGTCGTAAATCATACCTTTGGGCTCAAACATATTATTCTGTGTTGCCAGTTGAATTGAGTTTTTTATTTAAAATAATTTATTTTCCCTGGAGACTTCATCTAGTGCTCATCATAATTCTTGGACAAAGACATTTACTGAAAATTATTCGGAATTCTAAAGCCAGAATTGGTGATTCAACAAGTAACTGTTGACACAACAACACAGGACAGGTTATAAAGGACGTCATCACCTTCCATCTTGGAACTTCATCGGGATTCAATCTTTGATTCAATTAGAACTTTTAAGTGATAGGACTTATATTATTAATTCTAGGATTAATTTTGGATTAGATTTACAAACCATAAGTCCTTTTTCATTTTTTTTCCCTTGTTTTCTAGGTAAATAAATTACTCTGTTAAAATTTATAAAGCTTGTTGGCTTCACTCTTTTCTTTGTTACTTTTGTATGAGCCTAGACATGTAACACATGCAAGTGAGAAACATTTGTGTACATGGGTATACCAACTGCTTCATCCCTCTATGTCAAATAGCTATTCAGATATAAAACAAAATCAAAAAAACTTACAATATCACTCTGTGATCTATTAATATACTATGTTTCATCCATTTATCTTTAAAATTTCTTAAGTTCTTGACTAGAAGTATACCAAGTTTCATCCCAAAAAGCTCTGAAGTTATTGACTTGGAAAAGAAACAGTGTGATAGAAAATAACAAATAATAGCAAATAACCTTGACCTTGAAAAATTGGACCCCTAATATGGGATGCAATACACCTGCCAATGATAATAAATAAATAAGTTTCATCCCTTAATCTAAAAAATATTTAAACTTATTGAGTAAACCTTGACCATAAAACAGATTCCCTCTCTACAGTCATAAGGAACAAACATCCAAAAGATCATGTGTCGTATACCATAGATTCCCACTCCACTGTCACAATGATGTGTACGTATACCAAGTTTTATTCCTTAATCTTAAAAGACTCTAAAGTTACAAAGAAGCAAAGGAAAGTGTGACAGTAAGCTTAAAATATTGAGATGATGACCTTGACCCATTAGATTGAACCCCAAAAGTGGTATATACAGCAGTGGTATTAATGATTGATAAGTGTATCAAATTTCATCCCCGAATTTCAGACATCATTAAAAACTAGAAAGCACCCAGGAAAGTATAATGCAAAACTTAAAAGACAGCCGAGTACCTCATGACCTTGAACTTGAAGATAATACCCCCAATGTGGGATATAACACCTCTTTTATGGATGATGTATAAGAATGACAAGTTTCATTCCATAATCACAAATGGTTCCACAGTTATATTGTGGGTAAAAAAGTAATGAAAATTTCAAATATTGAACCTTGACCTTAGAGGCTCTTAATGTGGTATGTGACATACCTTCTAATGATGATATACAAGTATATTAAGTTATCCATTACTCTTAATGTGGTATGTGACATACCTTCTAATGATGATATACAAGTATATTAAGTTATCCATTACTCTTAATGTGGTATGTGACATACCTTCTAATGATGATATGCAAGTATATTAAGTTATCCATTACTCTTAATGTGGTATGTGACATACCTTTTAATGATGATATACTAGTATATTAAGTTATCCATTACTCTTAATGTGGTATGTGACATACCTTCTAATGATGATATACAAGTATACTAAGCTATCCATTACTCTCAAACAGCTTGAAAGTAATGGATCAGAAATGAAAGTGAAATGAATGGATGGATGAATTACAACATGAATATGTGTCACAGAACAAGGCAAGAAATAACTGGTTTTGCCTTAGAATGATTTGATCATTTTCGTCGTACATGTGTACGTTTCATAGGGTGGATAATTTTTTCTTTTTTAGTTAAGCGATTGAACTAGCATGTATCCCGTCATAGATCACTTGCAGTGAGAGATGCTAAAAGCACAGTATGCATGGGTATTTTACCCTTACTAATACTCATTCCCCTGGAGATTTAAGACAAGGGTCTTATCTAATTGACACATTGGTCTTTTGGATCCTGTCAGGGAGTGTACGTTCTCTATTTTTGTTCTACAGCCATAGGGGTAAGTGTTATATTTTTATTTTATTTGATGTGTGAAGCATATTCAGCTTTTAATGTCGTAGCATGAAATGTTGTCTTTACCACTATGTGGATTTGAAACATTGTAAACTTTTGAATTGTTACAACTTGTATCAAGAGTTTAATTTAGTAGTATGTATCTTTAGATTTTAATTCCGTACCTGTTATTATGACCAGTTTGGTTTTATTTTAGCTGTGCATGTGTGTGTGTGGGTATATCAGGCTGTCGGTCTGGCCGTCTGTATGTCTGTATGGGGATGGAACAGGCATGACCATCAAGGCCATACAAGGATGGAACTGCTGATTTGTAAACTTGTGTGCATGGTGGATCCATGAAGGGTGTGTATGGCCAATACAAGTTTTGGCCAACCCAAGAATTCAGGAGAACTGTGTGGTTTGACAATGGACACATAAACCAGGTCAAAATGTTTCATTTGCAAGTTTTTACAAATATATGAGTCATACGTGGTTATGAATTATATGGGCTGTACAAATGACTGAGTCATGAGTCATGTGTTTGGTACAATTGTTATGCTGATTCAGTTGATCACATATTTGTTTCAATTGATGATGTTGTTTCAATCGAATACAATTGTGTCACTTTCATTACATGAGACTGTTTGAATCTTACTTTCATTACATGAGATTATTTGAATCTTACTTTCATTACATGAGATTATTTGAATCTTACTTTCATTGCATGAGATTGTTTGAATCTTACCTTCATTTTTGAATATATGAATCACATTTTTGTTTTTCCATTTGTGAATGTTTGTGACAAGTAATTGAATGAGCCGTATGTTTAGAGCTTGAAAGAATCACATTGTATATGTTATAGAGGATATAAATATTTTTATCAATTCATTTCATAAACTTCCATCTTTCATTACATTGTGTTGTGTTGTCATTTAATCCAAGCATCCATTCAGGTCAAATCCTGTTACAATATGTCACTTGTTTTTCACCAAAAAGGCAAGGACAATTCAGAGAGAGAGAGAGAGAGAGAGAGAGAGACTGTTTGCTTGCATCAAGAAGAATGTATATATCTCACTAATAGGTGAAAACTCTATTTTCATGAGCAGCAATGCCACGAATGCAAATAACCATGTTTTTCACCCAAGACATGAATTATAATCATTATTTACTTGGAACAAGCATATTTTCTTTTTATTTTATGCCAAATGTATTGCTTAGTAATTATGCTTAACATACTGAAGTAGCAGATTTCTTATGATATCCTGCATGATAATGGCAGCTCTTTACCCTCAATGTTCTGTGTATATTTACACAGACAAGTAGTAACATAATTCTCCTTCCAAATTCACAATGAAAAAGCATACAAACAAAACAGAACAAAATTGCAGCAAAATAAGCACATTGGTTGATCTGAATATAGTTTTTCTACATGATAGGTAGCAATACTTCCACTAGACATAGTTTTTTTTCTACATGATAGGTAGTAATACTTCCACTAGACATAGTTTTTCTACATGATAGATAGCAATACTTCCACTAGACAGTTTTTCTACATGATAGGTAGCAATACTTCCACTAGACATAGTTTTTCTACATGATAGGTAGCAATACTTCCACTAGACATAGTTTTTCTACATGATAGGTAGCAATACTTCCACCAGACAAAGCAAATGTGAAAATGACAGATCAAATTTCTTGGTCATAATGTTTTTGATCTCTAACATACATAGTGAACAAATATTTTTGGTAATTCACTCCCATGAATTATCAAATTTATTTTTCAAGAAAAATCCAGAAATTCATGGCCTAGCATAAAAAAATATACATATATATAATAAAAGGACCATATCTTCTAAGTCCATGTTTATTTATCAAAATAATTTTGAACTTGAACTGTTTATTACAGCAAAACACTACTGTACAAAGAAAACTATCTACCTTGGATGATGCATCGTCATATGTCTCATCAGGTCCAAATTCAGGCTGGATTTCTATTAAGAAAAAATATCACAAAATTAAAATTATATCACAATATTAGAATTACATCACATTATTAGCATTATATCACACTATTAGAATTATATCACACGATTAGAATTATATCACAATATTAGACTTATATCACATGATTAGAATTATATCACAATATTACAATTATGTCACAATATTACAATTATATCACAAATTTTCCATCACAATGCAACTGTGTGCATTGACAATATGCAGTTTGTGACATGTCAATCTTGACATCTTTTATTTAAAAATCAGTATTTTAACAACTGTGACTTTTGCTGTTGTAGGAAGATGCTGCAATATAATACAACAATAATTACACAGCACACACAGAAATGGCTAAAAATAAAAAACTTTAATGTTGTCCTCAAAACTTGATCTTCAGGTTGGGTACATTTGGGTTTTACATGAAACACCAATCAGTGACAATGCACATCTGGCTTTACATGAAACACTGATCAGCCACAATGTACATCTGGGTTTACATTAAACACTGGTCAGTCACAATGCACATCTGGGTTTAATATGAAACACAGAAAAGTGACAATGTACATTTGGGTTTTATATGAAACACAGAAAAGTGACAATGTACATCTGGGTTTTATATGAAACACAGAAAAGTGACAATGTACATCTGGATTTTATATGAAACACAGAAAAGTGACAATGTACATCTGGGTTTTATATGAAACACAGAAAAGTGACAATGTACATCTGGGTTTTATATGAAACACAGAAAAGTGACAATGTACATCTGGGTTTTATATGAAATACATAAAAGTGACAATGTACATCTGGGTTTTATATGAAACGCAGAGTAGTCACAATGTACATCTGGGTTTTATATAAAACACAGATCAGTGATAATGTACATCTGTGTATTTGTTTACAAAGTTTATCAAGCAGAATGTATTTCAGTCTCCTATTTAAACTTGCTGAGATCGTCACTTTTCACAATGTTGAATGAACGTGGAATTGCTGTAGTAAAATTTCATGAAAATATTTTAAACGGTTAGATAGTCAAAAAAGCAAATTGAGAAATGGCTGAAAAACACTTGACTTAGACCTTACCCTTTAGGCTTTGGCATGCAAGAAAGTTACAGAGCAAACTATGGAGTATATTTTGGTGTATATCGGAATAAATTTAAATGTATCAATCACAGTTAAACAGTAAGTGTAAACATAATGATGACGGTTTAAGAATAAAACTGGATCATGTGGTGACCTTTACCTTTGATACAAGTTTGCATAAAAATATCTCCTATTGTTAATAAAACAGTTAACAATGTATTACTGATATCATCAGGTAAACAAGAGTGCTGCAAATGGCACATGACACCTCTCAGGTGACCTTTTCCCTTCTGACTATTGTATGACAAGTTGTGGACCTGGATAAAGTTTCATTAAAATATCTTTTGGGGTTAAAAGGTGACAGCCTGTATAATACATCAGGGCACTCACTGACTTATGTTATCCTCTGCCATGACCTTGACCTTGAGGCATAGACCATGACCATGAAAATGTGTGACTGTCAAGTCAAGATACATTAAAGGCTAAATTTTCATTAAAAGTTTTATTGGTTTAAAAGTTATACCACTAAATGGATAGAGGCCACCAATTTATATTTTCTCTTGCTGTAACCTTGGACTTGAGGCATGGGGTTATGGTATGTGGCAAACTGCCATGTCGTAATATAAAAGTGGTTTTAGTTTCATTCAAATATCTTCAAAAGTTATACTCCAAAAATGGACTCAAGTCAAAGTTATATTTTCCATTGTTGACCTTGAGACAGGGCATTAGGCACTATACTGTGCTATAAAATACAGGATAAAATTTCATTAAACGATCTTACAGTGGTTCACAAGTCATACTTCAGACAAGGATAGAAGTCGAATAATTACATGCTGTAACCTTGTGACTTGAGGCAAGGTTCATGGTTTGCTAAAGTTTCATTTAAATATCTTAAATGACCTGGCATAGACCTTGAGGTAGGGGTCATGGCTATGGTATGCATCACAGTTTCTATACATGATATATAACTGGCTAATTTAATTTCATTACAATACTCTCCATGTCTGTGCATGATACAGTATATAATTGCCAAATTTAATTTTGTTATAATACTTTCCATGTCTATACATGATATATAATTGCCAAATTTAATTCTGTTACAATACCTTCCATGTCTATACATGATATATAACTGCCTAATTTAACTTCATTACAATACCTTCAGTGTCTATACATGATATATAATTGCCTTAGTGGCAACAGGCAAAGATTATTGCGATACCAAAGCCTGGCAAAGATCCCAACAATGCAGCGAGTTATCGGCCGATCTCCTTGCTTTTAGTCTGTTTTAAGGTACTAGAGCACCTGATTCTCCAAAGAATTGGTCCTGACTTGGATAATATCATAACTGTTGACAGGCAGGCTTCAGGCATGGCCATAGTACTTGCGATCAAGTCCTTGCCCTAACTACATATGTTGAAAACGGGTTTCAGAGGAACCGTAAAACTGGAGTTGTCTTTCTAGATCTAACAGCAGCATATGACATGGTCTGGCATGCAGGGCTGCTGTTGAAAATTTCCAGAGCATTGCCATGCTGGATAGTTGAGACTATTGAACTGTTCCTTTGCAACAGGTGCTTCAGAGTGCACATCAGAGAGAGCTGCAGCTCGTGGAGGCGTCAGACTAATCGACTCCCGCAAGAACCTACTCCACAAACTGGCTGGTTCAACCTGGAGAGCTAGTGCTCAGACACTCAAGACATCAGCACTGGCCCTCTGTTATTCGACAGCTGAGTATAGCGCTCCTGTCTGGGCTCGATCATTCCATACTAATTTAATTGATGTCCAGCTCAACACAACAATTTGCATAATCTCTGAACACTACGCCCTACTCCTTTACCATGGCTGCCAGTACTTAGAAATATTCCTCCTCCACATCTGCGTTGACAGGAAGCAACCACAAAAATGTTGGTGAAGGTCTATGCCAGTGAGAAACTTCCACTGTACATGGACATCACCTTACATCCAGCAGTCCGCTTGACTTCGAGACACCCAATCTGGTTTGGTCCATTGCCAGAGGATATGACAGCTATTTCGACATGGAGCATTGAGTGGTCTTCAACAGATGTTGTAAACCGCACCCTCATAGCTGAGCCATCTGTCTGTCCTCCTGGCTTCAACCTTCCACATCATCTGCGGACCATAATGAACCACTTTCGGAGGGTCGTTGTGCTGTCAACCTTGTCCGATGGGGCCAGGCCTCTAACTCTTCCTGTTGCTGTGGAGCTCTTCAGACCATGTCACACATTGTGAACAACTGTCCACTGAGAAAGTTCCCCAGTGGCCTGCAGGCACTGCATGTTGCTGATGATGATGCTGTTAAAGGCTGAGAACGTACTGCTTATGATAATATAATATAATAATATAATATTGCCTAATTTAATTTTGTTACAATACCTTCCATGTCTATACATGATGTGTAATTGCCTAATTTAATTCTGTTACAATACCTTCCATGTCTATACATGATATATACATTTAATTGCCTAATTTAATTTTGTTATAATACCTTCCATGTCTATACATAATATACAATTGCCTAATTTAATTTTGTTACAATACCTTCAGCAGTTAAAAGGTTCTACTATGGATAAGGAAACAAGTCAAAGTAGTGGAATTTTCCTTTCCATGACCTTGACCTTAAGGTGGATAGCCTAGCTACGGCATGTGACACTAGGCAGGATATATACTAGGGTCAAGTTTCATGACAATCTCTCAAACCCAAACATAGTTATGGGCCAGGTATGCCAATGGTAATGACTGGATGGGCAACACTATAACATACTATGCCAGGTAAGCCAATGGTAATGACTGGATGGGCAACACTATAACATACTATGCCAGGTAAGCCAATGGTAATGACTGGATGGGCAACACTATAACATACTATGCCAGGTAAGCCAATGGTAATGACTGGATGGGCAACACTATAACATACTATGTCAGGTAAGCCAATGGTAATGACTGGATGGGCAACACTATAACATACTATGCCAGGTAAGCCAATGGTAATGACTGGATGGGCAACACTATAACATACTATGTCAGGTATGCCAATGGTAATGACTGGATGGGCAACACTATAACATACTATGCCAGGTATGCCAATGGTAATGACTGGATGGGCAACACTATAACATACTATGCCAGGTATGCCAATGGTAATGACTGGATGGGCAACACTATAACATACTATGCCAGGTAAGCCAATGGTAATGACTGGATGGGCAACACTATAACATACTATGCCAGTTTTGACAGGAACATATCCAAATTGAGAATTAATTTTGCCATGACCTTGACCTTTGAGTTTAGGCCACTATATATGGTATACATAACCAACCATGAAGTAATTATGCATATTTGATTAAAGTCCAAGACATTTATGAATGACTTGAAAGATGTTTTATTGCATATTGATATTTTAAAGGAACTGAAATTTTTAAAATACAGTTATGTGATCCTCTCAATCGTAACATTACATTTAAATAAATAATAACAAATGACATACTGATCAATAAATTTTTCTCATGATGTGTTAAAAAACTCATTATTTAATTGTTATTATTACCCATGTACAAATTTCAGACTCTAACCGTTCCAGTTTAACATGTATTTTTAAGGCTTGTGACCTGGTTTTATCTGGTTACATTCATATTATACAGAGTGTGACCTCAAAAACTGCTATTTACCTCAACCATTGAGGAAGTTGCACATACCAGTTTTTAAGGGGACTATCAAATATTCTCAAGAGATAACTGTTTGAGATACTAGCAAATCATGGTGACTAACATTGTATTAATCCAATGATAACTCACCACTATTCTTTTCAAAATTTTGGGAAATATTAAATAAAGATATCTTTATCTAATAATAAAACAACCCCCACCCAACTACTGGATAAATTTATAAGGATGGTATCCTGGTCCTATCATGGGAGAAAATACTGTACTGACTTAGGAAAGCAAAACACACACACAAACACACACACACACATGTATATATATATATATATATATATATATATATATATATATATATATATATATATATATATATATTATAAATACTATTCCTCACATAGAGTTACATAAGATAATAAGATAACACAGTTAAAACATAAAAAGAATCTTTTATTTAGCCCTGTAAAATATATACATGAAGAACGAGGATGTGTATAACTTCCTTGTTTATTAAA
Source organism: Megalonaias nervosa (assembly GCA_016617855.1). NCBI lineage: Eukaryota > Metazoa > Mollusca > Bivalvia > Unionida > Unionidae > Megalonaias > Megalonaias nervosa. Next base: position 165,016 of record JAECUM010002172.1, read on the forward strand.
GTGGACAATTACACACTACTGTAAGTATCGGTACAATATGGATCCTACAAACATACTACAGTATGTATCCATCTACAATCACTACTGTATTTATCTGTAAATAACATACTACCACATGTATCAGTTTACAATGGCCACTGTATTTATCTGTGTATAACATACATCAAACCTTGAACAGTGTAGACTTCAATATCTCATCATATATTATAAGGGAAATTAATGCCATTTATTTGAAATCATACATTTTATCACTTACCCTAATAGGCTGGCTCATTATGAAATGACAAAACTGGGTCTATTATGCTTTAAGTTTGGTACATTCTGTTCATGTGGTATTATGACACATACCATTAGTATCATTATGCCCAGTACATAACAATACCTTTTTGAGTTGTATCCAAATACATGTGATACATTATGTGAAGTAAAATAGGGTAAAACTTGTCTTCAAGATAACTTCTATGATAGACCACCTATACTGAGACACCATGTTCTCAAACCACATAGTCATAGATTATGTAGTGTTATGACCTGTCATGAGAGACAACCAGTCTTGAGAGACCATATTGTGGCAGATGGGGGTCTTTTAAGATAGCGCTTGCTTTTTAAAGTGAAACTTGTCTAAAAAGACATTCAGGAGACCACAGATTCCTGTCCTCTATGTGCATATGTCTTTCATACATGGGTGAAATAGCAGTATATTTCTCTCTCTCTCTCTCTCTCTCTCTCTCTCTCTCTCTCTCTCTCACACACACACACACACACACACACACACACACACACACTTTTGATAAATCAGGCCCCAAGTCCTTTATTAATTCTACAGTGGGTTTGGGGGTTGATTTACAGCATTAAAACAAAAACACATATGCATGAACATAAGTGGAACCAGTCATCCATATTACTACAATATGCAAAATGATTAACACCACTGTCCAATTTAACATAATCAAAGAGAAGCATAAAAACATGCTGTTATATGATTCTGATTACACTCAACAGTTCAGGCAACTTTAGGTGACTGTATCTTACTTTCTGAAAGGTTCAGTATGATGGCATCTCAATTTTGTTGTTTCTTCATCACATTCATTAAATAAAGAGGATCTGTGCATTAAGTAAGTTTTAGAATCACTACAACTTTTATGATATATATATATATATATATATATATATATATATATATATATATATATATATATATATATATATATATATAGATAGATAGATAGATAGATATATATATGCCTGCTATATAAAGAATTGAGTTCCTCAACTGACATCACCAATGTCATGTGATATGGATCTGTCTGACATCACCAATGACATGTGATATGGATCTGTCTGACATCACCAATGACATGTGATATGAATCTGTCTGACATCACCAATGACATGTGATATGAATCTGTCTGACATCACCAATGACATGTGATATGAATCTGTCTGACATCACCAATGACATGTGATATGGATCTGTCTGACATCACCAATGACATGTGATATGAATCTGTCTGACATCACCAATGACATGTGATATGAATCTGTCTGACATCATCAATGACATGTGATATGGATCTGTCTGACATTACCAGTGACGTGTGATATGGATCTGTGATATGTAAAACATACTGGATGATACTTCATTTTGTTTTTTCTGTAAAGGTATACTTGGACTAGTCTAAAGAAGTGAAAAATCAATAAAGTACAAGCCAAGTAATCTCTTGTTTTATTGTTTCAAGTCAGTGTGTTTGCAATGAAAGCAAACAAAAAGTAAGTTCTACCGAAATTAAAATGTGACAAACACATTTACGTATGGGTCACTATAACTGAACAGAACACTGATCAAAAGTGATTGTCTGCTTTAGTTTTACTGACCCTGATTTTATCAATAAATATCCTTAAAAAAGTTCAGATCAACTGGCTCCGACTGAGACTGGTTTGTATCAGGATGTGCTTTTGGCTGAGAACCCAGCTGCTTGTTGGTCTCTATGCATGAGATGCCTTGTTCCATAGCCCCTATTTAACCAATGCATTATGATTTGTATTCAAAGTCATTTAAACATGGTCCACTGGCAACAATCCTCAATCTGACCAATTGATTTCATCATGGTCTACTGGCAACAATCCTCAATCTGATTAAATTTCAACATGACCCACTGGCAACAATCCTCAATCTGATTAAACTTCAACATGATGCACTGGCAACAATCCTCAATCTGATTAAATTTCAACATGATCCACTGGCAACAATCCTCAATCTGACTGATTCGATTTAAACTTGGCCCACTGCCAACAATCCTCAATCTGACCAATAAGATATGTCTGGGGTTGGGTTTTAATCTGGTTTATTGAAAACAACAATCTTTCACTTTGCTGTTGAAGGTGAAAGTGTGAAGAGCAATTCATCCAGGGTCTTCATATGCATAAACTCTGAAGCAATTCTACCAGGGATGTGGACAGGGTAGAACAAATAGGACAAAATTCGGATGGCTCAAAATGGTCAGGGGACCTACTGCCATCACAATTTGTAATTCATAGGGGCCTAATAGAGAATTTTTCCTAGGGCCCACAAATCCTGTTGACAGCCCTGAGTTCTACCGTAGCTTCACATGCATAAACAGGGTCTACCAGGGTATTCTGATGCGTAGGCTGTTTAAAGTAATTCCACCATGGTCTTTTCACATGCAACTGTGATGAGCAATTCTACCATGGTCTTCACATGCAACTGTGAAGAGCAATTCTACCATGGTCTTCACATGCAACTGTGAAGAGCAATTCTACCATGGTCTTCACATGCAACTGTGAAGAGCAATTCTACCATGGTCTTCACATGCAACTGTGAAGAACAATTCTACCATGGTCTTCACATGCATAACCAGTCTCCCTTCAGATTCTAGTGACCTAAGAGAGAACTGTCAGTGAATGACTTGACTTTGCATAGACAGACCCACTTTGAGGTTTTGCCCTTGATCAGGAATGCTCTGCCTAATATCCTTAGGCAAACCTTATTGGGGAAAAGGCACACAAGGAAACAACAGTTTCATTTCCATACATAGAAAATTAACTGAGGTAGAATTGCCACAGGCTATATTTGACAGTGAGGCAGTGGAGGCTCAGCAAGATTCTGAAATCCATCCAATATGTATTCACTCACTTGTTCAACTTATAACTGAATCTAGGCAAACAGACTCCAAGTGTCAGTGTCAATGCATGTAGATGTGTGTACAGTGCACTAAAAGCTTCACTCACTTCATAAATCAGAAGACCCTTTATCTGAAACAGCTGACTGAGTGCAGTTACATGCTTGATGACAACATAAACATTCATTTATCCAGAGTATTATCATCCATTAGTTTCTTAGCTTGCCCACCATCATCTACATGTTTTGAAATCTCTACTGGACCTGCTCCAAACAAGTGACTGTTGGCTTAAAGTCTATATATTAAATGGCATTTACAGCCTTCTTTTGCTGCCAGGCTACCCATCTAACTGACATAATGTCAGAGTACATTATTAATTCACTGGCTTAGATTTCTGACATTTGAATGCCTTTTAGGACCCAAGGATAAAATTTGTATAATCTTTTGAATGTCTGTTTGAACTACCCAAGGTAAGGAAATTTCTTGTCTGCATCCAATAGTGTCTGAAAGCTTTTAGTAACGCCATTCATTACTCAAATGTTTACACTAGTGCCATCCATGCTGACACAAAGAAGGTGAAGGCCATTATGTTGTGTTTTGTCAGAACATCAAAAAGTTTGTCAAAATTTCTCTCTTAATTGCAATTAAACCCTATCAGAATCCGAGCTTTCACGATGTCACTGGACTTTGGTCCGGGACCACAAATCTAACAAGAATAAATATTTGGTCTTTAACTGCTTAATTGGTACATGTACTAGTATTTCATGGTACATATACTAGCATTTCATGGTACATGTACTAGCATTTCATGGTACATATACTAGCATTTCATGGTTACATGTACTAGCATTTCAAGGTACATGTATTAGCATTTCATGGTACATGTACTAGCATTTCAAGGTACATGTACTAGCATTTCATGGTACATGTGCTAACATTTCAAGGTACATGTACTAGTATTTCATGGTACATGTACTAGCATTTCATGGGAACAACATCAATTTTGCCAGTGATATTTCAATTGGTACATGTACTAACATTTCATGGTACAATGTACTAGCATTTCATGGGATCAACATGAATTTTGCCAGGGATATTTTTTCCTTTATGTTTTGCAGTAAGGTGTCAGCTATATTGTTGACTAAATACATCCATGCAGAACTACTGATGTGAGCAGTTCCAAGTTTAATCCAAGTTTAATTTAGACCTCATAAAGAAATTCATAGTCTGTACAAGACTTTTTCTGCTTTGATATGGCATATACTGTGTTAAACTGTTTCTTGTCATGCACAGCTTGGCTCATAATGTATCTACTGTTCACTCTAAATCAGCTTTATGTTTTTTTCAGATCTGGCATGATCAAATTTTGTGCTTTGCACCTTTTTTATTTGCTAACAGTGTGTATTTCCTTGTAATAATGTTGTCCTACAACAATCTACTGTTTTTTCTGCAGACGAGGGGTACATCTTACATATACTGCAAAATGCCATCATTCAATGTTCATAAGCCACGGAAATTACCGTAACCAGGAATCTGTAAACTCCAGTTGTTTCATTTTAAACTGTATTCCCTGTCCCAGTCAATATTAGTATTAGTCAATTTCATTGAATTCAGCATTGTACACTGTATTTATAAGAAAATGATCCATGCAGAGACATTCCCAGGAAAATTCATTATGCTTGCTCATCAAGGTTTGAAGAAGTCCAATGACTGTTTCAAAATAATTGATTTTTAGGGAAGCCCTATTCTATAGCCAATAAAATTCCATGTAATGTACCATCTGCTCCCTCTGGTTATAATGATAGAAGCAGCGGCTGGTTTCAGTTTTAATCAATAAAGCTCAGCCTGCCCTATGTAAATAGCGAAGAATGCACTTGTATTTTACCTGCTAGTAAGTACAGATGGCATTTGTATAAACACCGCTCAGACAAAATGTGAACTACAACCCTTTCAAGTTAAAGGTTGCAGACAATATCCTTGCAAATGTTGCTCATCCACAGCAACAAATTTCCAACTCGGACAATAAGGACATGGATTCCTACATCCAGCTTTAAATCAAAAAGAGCAATAACTCTTTTTAAAAAAATCAGGAGAGCACAAAAATTTGTCAATATGTTCATCTCTACATGACAATCATAATAAACACCAAGTTTTGCAGTGATCCATACAAAAATGCATGACAGGATGCACTGACATGACTCCATCATACAACGCATTCACATGGCTCCATCATACACCACATTCACTTAACTCTATCATACAATGCATTCACATGACTCCATCATAAAATGCATTCACATGGGGGGCACCAAGTGGCCAAGTGGTCTAAAGCACTATCCGTTACTGATCACTGCCATCTCACCTCTGTCTGCATGGGTTCGAGTCTTGGATTCAGCCAATGTGGGTATGTGAGAAAGATTGCCAGTAGCTTCTCATGGGTTAGTGGTTCTTTCCGGGGTTTTCCCGGGTTCTTCCTCCACCATTAATACTGGCCGCCATGTATAGCCTATTGTGTGCTGAAAATTGGCTTTAAACCCTACAACAACAACAACAACAACAATAGAATTCACATGGCTCCATCATACACCACATTCACATGATTCTATCATACAATGCACTCACATGACTCCATCATACACTGCATTCACATGACTATCATACACTGCACTCACATGACTCCATCATACAATGCATTCAGATGACTATCATACACCACATTCACATAACTCCATCACCCACTGCATTCACAACTTCATCATACACCACATTCACATGACTCTTTCACACACTGCATTCACATGACTCCATCCAACACCCCATTCACATGTCTCTATCATATACCACACTCACATGACTCCATCACACACTGTATTCCCATGACTCTATCATACACTGCATTCCCATGACTCTATCACACACTGCATTCACATGACTCCAACATACACCACATTCACATGACTCCATCATACACTGCATTCACATGACTCCATCATACACCACACTCACATTACTATCATACACTGCATTCACATAACTCTATCACACACTGCATTCACATGATTCTATCATACACTGCATTCACATGACTCCATCATTCACCACATTCACATGACTCCATCATACACTGCACTCACATGACTCCATCATACACCACATTCACATGATTCCATCATACACCACATTCATATGACTCCATCATACACCACACTCACATGACTCTATCATACAATGCATTCCCATGACTCTATCATACACTGCATTCATATGACTCTATCATACACTGCATTCACATGACTCTATCACACACTGCATTCACATGACTATTATACACTGCATTCACATGACTATCATACACCACATTCACATGACTATCATACAATGCACTCACATGACTATCATACACTGCATTCACATGACTCTATCATACACTGCATTCACATGACTATCATACACTGCATTCAGCTGCAAGATACAATTTAGGACAATAACAAAAACTTACAGGGGGTAGTGATTTGTTGATAATCTCATCTTCAGATGATGGCCATAACAAATACAAAGTTTCAAAACAATCCACTGAAAGAACAACTGAGATCACTCTTCACATGATTCTGTTATATACTTCATCTTGCTCCAAGTCAGTAGCAACTAATAAAATTCACATTTTAATTCGTTGACATGCAAATCTTCTGATAATAACCACAATAAGTTTGAATGTGATCCATTAAAAACTACAGGACTAGTTGCAAATGCAACATTCTCTATGTATACACTGTAGCTGAAAGACAAAAAGGGCAACAACTCTAACACAAATTGCAGAAGCAACAGTAATTTTGTTAATATGCACTTCTTCAGATGATAAACATAACATTCTCAAGTTTAATGGTGTTCCACTGAAATCTGTGAGATGAGTTGCATTCAAAAGATTCTGTAATACACTACATCCAACTGAAAGTCAAAGACAGCAATTATACTGTAATAAAACTAACAGGAGCAAAGTGATTTATTGCATGTGAATCTTCAGCTGATAACCTGAATATATTTCAAATTTCCACAGTCATCCATCAAGCTGGTTGCATTCATAACAATCTTCCATACACTGAATTCATCAACAAGGACAAGAGTAACAAAAACTGGAGGAATAAAGTGATTTTTCAATATGCAGAACTTTAAATGATGACCAGAATAATTACCTAAATTCAAGATGATCAGCTGAAAAACTGTGAGACTATTTGCATTAACAAGACCATGTCATACACTCCTCCATTCCAATGCAAGTCAATATGGCCAAAACTCTTGTGCTGAAATTTTGACACTGTTCCCATCTACTTTTATAACACAAATATTTTTTGTTATATTGTTGTGCTGACGTGTTAATACTTTTGTCAAAAAGAGTGTGTATAGATTCATGAACAGCATTCAGAGATATAAATCAAAGATTTTATTCTAGGTCATAACAAGTTCTGTTCTTCAGAATCATCCATGTAACATTTACTATAAAATACCATTATGGCATCATGAAAGAAAACCATATACTGTATGTACTCAGTTATAAGTAGGGTCCAACTACCAATGACACAAACTCAGACCTTGATTTGCCAGCACCTTATGCAACTTTAGGTCAATGTCTGTTCTGCTGATTAATACTAACAAACAGCATAGACTCAGATCTGCCAATGCATTATAGGATGGGAGATCTGGGTCTATGCAGTATGATCTGATTTATACACAAGTATTTATTTGCAGTATGATCTGATTTATACACAAGTATTTATGGTTAAAATTTCCAAAGGTGCAAAACAGTATGGCATAGTCAAGGTACAAGACACCATACATGACATGAGACATTCCAAATTCTGCAAAACTGTATGAAATGGTTGAGGTACAAGACACCATACATGACATGAGACATTCCAAATTCTGCAAAACTGTATGAAATGGTTGAGGTACAAGACACCATACATAACATGAGACATTCCAAATTTTAACCAAAAGGTCATATGTAGAGATTCGATATTGGAAAAATTATATGATGCCATCCAAACTTTATATTTTCTTTGTAGCAAGCAATGGCTTGGCTATACACAAAACTTTCAAAATTGACAGTATGTTTTTTTACAGTACTTGTGCAACAGGCAAAAACTGGAATCTCAATATTTTCCTTTTAACAGCTCTGTATAGAGCATCAAAAAGAAGGTCACTCAATATAAAAGACATTTTTTTCATTCTGTCCATTGACTGTTCTTTATTGACAGGCTTTTCATTCTGTCCATTGACTGTTCTTTATTGACAGGCTTAACTTTAAACGGATCAAAATAGGATGGTTCAGCTTACTTAAAATTGACATGTTTCTCTTACTATTTTTGTTATTTTTATACTCGTGAGAGTGGGTGTATTTTGACTTACATCCTCATGGCAATCTGCTGATAGGTACAATATAAAGGTTATATCTTATTATTTCACCTGTGATGTGTTTTTAGTGGAGATATGATTGATCAGCACACTTCCATTGTTTGAGGTAGAAATGAGGCAGAACAGACTATAACTGACCCTTGGGGGGGGTGAGGGGGTGGCTTCTCTCAACCATCACATAACACTGATTCCAGTGGACTGTCAACTGATTTGATCACTAGCTATGTGTGAACTGTTGCACAGTTGGGTAGATAGATATAAGCTTGCCAAACTGAGTGGAGGACACAGAACGAATTAACTGTGTAACACACAATTTCAAGTCTTTATTTTACTTTTTAAAGTTTTGGTCCAATTTTCCGGAATTTTCAGATTATACTTACCATGATTTAATCAGTGAGAAATTTTTAAAAATGAAAAATGCCATCAATAAAAAATGCTATTCAATAAAAAATGTCATTCAATAAATGCCATTCAATGAAAAATGCTATTCAATAAATGCCATTCAATGAAAAATGCCATTCAATAAATGCCATTCAATACATGCATTCAATGAAAAATGCCATTCAGTGCAAAATGCCATTCAATAAATGCCATTTTTCCAATGAGACAATTTGTAACAGGTAAGCATGTGATAAGCACTTAAGTTTTCTCAAAATTTTGTTTGCAAACTTCCACAAATTATATTTGCATAAAGTTTCAGATGAACGATATAAAAAATTAAAGGTTTAAATATGTCATTAATCAAAAGAAAGAGATTGTTTCTTGATAACCCACTACAATGACATGTTTTGGTTCCACATTTGAGACTGCCATCTTTTTCAACAGAATCACGACCTATTTTATTACAGTTGAATTTGTAGAAGAAAGACTTCACAGTGAAGATCAAAAAAAGTCATTTGAATATAGATTATTACCCTAGATGTTCTGTAGGGAGTGGATTAGACAATTCACCTGAAAATACAGATTGTTACCCTAGATGTGCTGTAGGGAGTGGATTAGATAGTTCACCTGAAAATATAGATTATTACCCCAGATGTGCTATAGAGTGTGGATTAGACAGTTCACCTAAACATAGAGATTATTACCCTAGATGTGCTGTAGGGAGTGGATTAGACAGTTCACCTAAACATATAGATTATTACCCTAGATGTGCTGTAGGGAGTGGATTAGACAGTTCACCTAAACATGTAGATTATCCTAGATGTGCTGTAGGGAGTGGATTAGAAAGTTCACCTGAATATATAGATTATTACCCTAGATGTGCTGTAGGGAGTGGATTAGACAGTTCACCTGAAAATATAAATTATTACCCTAGATGTGCTCTGGGGAGTGGGTTAGACAGCTCACCTGGAAAACATAAATTGAATGAACAGCACTGACCTTGACCTGACTGTATTACATGACAACAGATTTAGGTCCAAGATATTTTAGTTACATGGTTTAAGTATTTCATGTATTATAAATACACAAAGCAAAGACAGGAACTGAAATATTTACTTTAATTATATGCTGAAAAATGAAAAATAGAAACTTATTGGTGAAATATTTTCCATATTTTTTTTTTAATCCCTATGCACATATTTTCATCTTTGAAAAATATATCTCTTTCTTTACACATGAAAATACAAGATTTCCCATCATGCCAAGCAATGCTTGATTGTTCATATCTACAGAAATTATAATTGCAACAATAAAAACAAGCATTTTGTGAGAAGAGCAATAAAAGGAAACTGCATTACCTTGTAGTCTTACAATAATTTCTGTTGCTAAAGATATCTGACACACCATTATTTGCTTCTCTAAGTTATACGGATGCGGGAAGTCGTGGGTTTGATCCCCGGCCGAGTCATACCAAAGACTTACAAAAATGGTACTAACAGCTGCCTCACTTGGCGCTCAGCATTAAGAGGTTAGTGTTAGGACTGGTTGGTCTGGTGTCAGGATAATGTGACTGGGTGGGACATCATGCTACATGTCTGCAGCATGATGCCCCAGTGCTAGACATCCCTATAAACTGCCACACTGTAGACATCGTAGTGATATGACTGAAAAATTGTTAAAGCTACGTTAAAAATCTAAATCACACACACACTCTAAGTTATACCCCTTTATAATCTTGTCAACAACGTAAAATAAAAATGATGTACTGCATTGCTCAATCAGACTTGATTTGAGATCATATAAGGTTCAACAGGTTAAAAAAAAAAAATGTAATTTATTTCAACAGATTATGTCTTCCAAAACCTACCATTTCCTTAAATGACTGATATGTGACTAAGCAGGCAATGACCATGATTAAAACTGAGGTCAACTTATGAATGGGGTAGGGTGGGGGTAGCTGAAAAGAGTCTTTAATCATTTAAGCTTTGATTCAAAAGCAGGCATGATAGATCATAAAAATAAACATTTTCCTGTACAATACCAGATATATTTCATCATGTGGTATATGAATTCATTACTTTGCCACTCATTAAAATATTTTGTGCACCATAATTTGAAATACATCCTGTATTAAAATCGGAAAAGAACTATCCTCTATATAAAATGTGGCCATTCTGCTGATTTGACAGGTTTTAATGTTTTCTGGGCATATCTTCACCCTCTTGAAGACCAAGTGTGAGGTCCAGGAAGGTAACAGGACTGTCTCATCTTCTCACTGATGCTGGCTGTGGCAGACTTCAAAACAAGGGTCAGTCTGACTCAGTAACAGGCTTGACTGTATGATAACCATAGTTGGTGTGTAACCTGTACATGCCATAATGGATGTTCTGAAACCCTTATCTTTAAGGATTCCTGGATTCACTTGTGCTGGCATATACGTGAAATTCGTAAAACTATTTTTTTTTGTTTCCAAGGAAATAATAAAAATAACTCATGAATATATAATGAAAAAGCTTGTATGCTGGAAAAATATCTTCATAAGGATAAGAAAATACTAATTCTATGAACATGTTATGATTAATGGTAATGACTGATGGTGTACATCGTAAAACTAAAGGAAGAAATAAACAACACTTCATTGACAGATTAAATCTTCTAAAAGTGTTAGAAATATTTCCTAATGCAGACAACTTCCAGTTTTACTGTAGATTAATCATCAACTGGTTTATCACAGCTAACATTGATATATACAAGTGGACAGTGTACATGCAATGACTGTTGACTGTGTTCTATTTGACGAACAGTTTAAAGTACAGTTGCCTATAATGCTGTGTTAACAAATGTGTGCACTTCATTTATTTCTGGTGTGCTTTGTTTGCTCTCTACCCACTTAACTTAACAGAATCAAACTTCCTTAAATACCTCATTCAATCTACTCTTTCAACTGATTGTCATCAAACGTTAAGGCCAGGGTCTGCATGTTGAGCTCTCACATTAAAAGCACTACCATAAGCCTTGTAACCTTGACCCAAAGGTCAAAAGGGTGGGTAAGTATTAGCAGATTAAAGTGTCTGTTTTTTAATGAACTGAATTAATTATGGGGTTTAAGAAGCAGAAGCTGCTATCAACTTTAATTGTTTATGCCACCAAAAGAAAAGTAACTGCTTTGTCGAACTTTTTCAACAATATGGCTTGACTAAAATAAAAACATCCTGTTAGGGACTGACCATTTGATTTCTGAGAGGTGATCTGTTATCCTGTTGTTTTTTTTCTAAATTTCTGCACACACACACACACACACACACATAAAAGGCTTGAAAAACTTCTCTTGTCCTTATTTGCAAAAAAATTAAGCTATCAATCATTTTAGTTGCAAAAAATTAAATTATTCTTGGAAAGAAAATCTCATGCTGCTTCCTGCAACTATGAAATGATCAGATCCTTAAAGGTTCTAATGTAGACAGAGATTACAAACATACTTGTAAATGCAGTTGACTGCTTTAACATGACTTGTGCCCACAGCTACTGACTCACTGAGTGACTAATGTTCAACAATAATACAGCAAACAATGAAAGGTTATATTGTGTCATTTGAGGCAACTGGAATAGAATGCCCTAACCAGATACACACACCAACCTGGCCTGGTCTGGACATAATTCAAACTTTTGGTCAATGTCCACTAATGTAACCCTGATTACACAACCACTACATATTAATTTAATAAATCTTTACCTGGTGGTGGAGGTGGAAAGTCATTTTCTTCGTTCCATTGTTTTTCTTCTTCTTCCGTTAATTCTTCACTGAAGCATAACAAACATATTGATAATTATTGCATTTTTAATGACTCCATTTGATATCATTAAAGAAATGCATATCCCTTCTTCGGGCAAACACTGACATAAAGATCTGTTAATTAAGCACAAATCAGTTGGTCCATGCATATTCCTCAGGGAAGGGAAGTAGCTCCATGTTTAAACTACGGCATGATGTTGCGCTTTCTTGTAATAGTTGTGTGCCTGGTGTCTTTGTGCAACCTAACTTCGAAGGTTCAATCGGTCTCAGTCAATGATCTGACGCAAGCTTTATTCAACATGTATGTGTGTGTGTGTGTATATATATATATATATATATATATATATATATATATATATATATATATATATATATATATATGAGAAATTCTACATACAATGATGCCTTGATCATTATGCAATGTTACTTCAACCTGTTTTCTCATTGTCAGGCATCGATGATTAAAAACTGAAATTAAGTGACAATCAAGATATGGGTGTAGCACTAAGCTAGACTGCATGCTAGCCAAGGCCAAACAATTCACATTTGGATGCAGAAATAAATAAACTAAAGAACTTAACATCTCTACAAGAAAATTCACAATAACTACAAATTTTTGTTTAAAGATGTTACACTATGAAGTCAGTTGGATAGGACCATTCTTTGATATTTATACAATACTCCCACTGCAACAATGTTCACTGTATCAAGTCATGCAAGAAAACAAAAATTAAAAAAGTCATTAATTTGACAAAATACACAATTTGAAGCATTATAGGTGTGAAGTAAATTTGTAAAATGCCATTATCCTAAAACTACAGTAAAACTGTAACCTTGTATGAATTAGTAATGCAGCCATTAATCGAAATGGCACAGAATGCAGGAAAAATCCATGCAAATCAACTATAACATATGTGAAACAGTAGTTTTGTCCCATGTTTAGCAACTTCAACTATGAATCTGGGCCACAAAGAAGTGGCAATGAACACTCTTTTTACAATCTGAGTGGGTATGCACAAACTAGCTGTATATGGTCCAAAAGCTACCACTGGATTTTTGGTAAGCCATGGTCCATAGGTCATTGAAGCTTTGTAGCCAACTGTGCACCCAGTTGGACTGTTCAGAGGAAATTTATAGAAAGTGCTCATTATCTGGATTATAATATTATTCTAGAACTGTTATAAATTATTCAAAGGAGCTCTGGACAATGCCATCTTGATAATGTCATGGCTCTTGGAGGACCAGTACATTTCTGGTATTGAAATTATTATTCAGTCATTTAGGACTTTCAAAGACCTTTAGAAGGACTAGTTTGGATTTGCTTTATAATACTGGAAGTTCCTCTCACATTTTCCAAGGTAAGGAAATGGATACCATTTTCACATACTGTTCAAGAAATTTTGTTATTTCTTCAAAGAGCAGGAAAGATGACAAGTAAATGTTTATTTCTGGACAGTTAATATAATTCAGTTTCACTTGACAAATGACTGTATCTTGTTACACTATTGCTAGAGAAATGATTGTGATTTTTTATGCATCGATGATATCTAACCACCTATACTATTACAAATACTAAACAAAATGTATGCCTGGACAATGACTCAGTCAAAAGAAAAATGTTTTTTGGCTTTTCCAAGCTGCTGTACTGATTTCAGCCTGTGCTCCAAACTACCATTTTTAATGAAATTTGTTGAGTGAGAAATGAATGCATGATTTCTTACATGACAAGACTTCATTTACATTATTACATACTCACTTAATGATAATACATACTCACTTAATGATAATACATACTCACTTAATGATAATCAACTTTTATCAAGACAGATCTGAATCTACCACTGAAAAAACAACAGTTCATTTGACAGGGTCAAAGCTATTCACCTAATATAATAAGCAAACAACAGTTCATTTGACAGGGTCAAAACTATTCACCTAATATAATAAGCCAACAACAGTTCATTTGACAGGATCAAGGCTATTCACCTAATATAATAAGCAAACAACAGTTCATTTGACAGGCTCAAAGCTATTCACCTAATATAATAAGCCAACAACAGTTCATTTGACAGGCTCAAAGCTATTCACCTAATATAATAAGCAAACAACAGTTCATTTGACAGGGTCAAAGCTATTCACCTAATATAATAAGCCAACAACAGTTCATTTGACAGGGTCAAAGCTATTCACCTAATATAATAAGCCAACAACAGTTCATTTGACAGGGTCAAAGCTATTCACCTAATATAATAAGCAAACAACAGTTCATTTGACAGGGTCAAAGCTATTCACCTAATATAATAAGCCAACAACAGTTCATTTGACAGGATCAAGGCTATTCACCTAATATAATAAGCAAACAACAGTTCATTTGACAGGCTCAAAGCTATTCACCTAATATAATAAGCCAACAACAGTTCATTTGACAGGCTCAAAGCTATTCACCTAATATAATAAGCAAACAACAGTTCATTTGACAGGGTCAAAGCTATTCACCTAATATAATAAGCCAACAACAGTTCATTTGACAGGGTCAAAGCTATTCACCTAATATAATAAGCCAACAACAGTTCATTTGACAGGGTCAA
Source organism: Megalonaias nervosa (assembly GCA_016617855.1). Classification (NCBI taxonomy): domain Eukaryota; kingdom Metazoa; phylum Mollusca; class Bivalvia; order Unionida; family Unionidae; genus Megalonaias; species Megalonaias nervosa. The sequence goes on from JAECUM010002172.1 coordinate 180,327, forward strand.
AACTATTCACCTAATATAATAAGCAAACATCAGTTCATTTGACAGGCTCAAAGCTATTCACTTAATATAATAAGCAAACAACAGTTCATTTGACAGGTCAAAGCTATTCACCTAATATAATAAGCAAACAACAGTTCATTTCTGACAGGGTCAAAGCTTTTCACCTAATATAATAAGCAAACACCAGTTCATTTGACAGGGTCAAAGCTTTTCACCTAATATAATAAGCAAACACCAGTTCATTTTTGACAGGGTCAAAGCTTTTCACCTAATATAATAAGCAAACAACAGTTCATTTTTGACAGGGTCAAAGCTTTTCACCTAATATAATAATCAAACACCAGTTCATTTAACAGGGTCAATGCTTTTCACCTAATATAATCAGCAAACACCAGTTCATTTAATAGGGTCAAAGCTTTTCACCTAATATAATAAGCCAACAACAGTTCATTTGACAGGGTCAAAGCTTTTCACCTAATATAATAAACATACAGTTCATTTTTGACTGAGTCAAAGATTTTCACTTAATACAATAAGCAAAACACAATAGTAACCCTGATCTGACAGCATATAACTCTTCCAAGTTCAAATCTGGGGCATGTGTTATACACTAGCATATAAATCACATGTAATAAATTTTTGCTCCACAGTATGTCTGCCATAGTTAATTAAACGTCAATGTACATGCTGCTGACTGGCAGAAAGAATAAAACCAGCCCTTTCACATTTTTGTCTTGGTAGAAGCTGTAAATCATGATATTAAGTCTGAAGTGTTTGAAAATTTGAAGAAAAAAAACACTCATCTTATACATCATGTATCATTTTATAAACTCATGGACATGTTACAAAGTCAAGATTAAAGCTCAGTCTGATAAGGAACACTTGCTATAAAAAAATACAATTTAACCATAATAAATTAAATGAAACCAGTCTATAAATGCCAGTCATGGGACAAAATTGTTCTTTATGAACAGGAAAACTTTAATATGTAGTAATACTTAAAATAAGACCTTTAATATGTAGCAATACTTAAAATAAGGGTTAATCAATGATGTCCTTCATCAAAAAATGTTCTACTGGTATATATAAAGAGGTATCCAGCAAGGCAGGGTTCACTGTACTGCATGTGCAAAGAAAACTTGGAAACTGGTGTTAGTGGGGAGGTTTGAGGATGATCACTTTTTTCTGGTATTGGTGGGATGGTTAAGGATGATCACTCTTTGATATTAGTGGGGAGGATTAAGGATGATCACTTTTTGCAGGTATTGGTGGGGAGGGTTAAAGATGATTACTCTTTAGTATTGGTGGGGAGGGTTAATGATGATCACTTTTGCAGGTACTGGTGGGGAGGGTTAAGGATGATTACTCTTTAGTATTGGTGGGAAGGGTTAAGGGTTATCACTTTTTGCAAGTATTGGTAGTGAAGACTGAGGATGATCAATCTTTGGTATTGGTGAAGGTTAAGAATGATCACTCTTTGGTATTGGTGAGTAGGGTTGAGGATGATCACTCTTTGGTATTAGTGGGGGGTTTGAGGATGATAACTCTATGGTACTGGTGGGGATGGCTGAGAAGGATCACTCTTTGGTATCAGTGGGGAGCGTTGAGGATGATCACTTTTTTGTACCAGTGATGAGAGTTGAGGATTATCACTCTTTGGTATTGGTGGGGAGGATTGAGGATGATCACTTCTTGATGCCAGTGGGGAGGTTTGAGGATGATCGCTCTTTGGTATTGCTGGGGAGGGTTAAGGATCATCACTTTTTGGTACTGGTGGGAAGGGTTGAAGATGATAATTCTTTGGTACTGGTGGGGAGGGTTGAAGATGATCACTTTTTGATACCAGTCAGGGAGGGTTGAGGATGATCACTCTTTGGTACTGGTGGGGAGGGTTGAGGATGATCACTCTTTGGTACTGGTGGGGAGGTTGAGGATGATCACTTTTTGATACAAGAGGGGAAGGTTGAGGATGATTGCTCTTAGATATTGCTGAGAAGGATTGAGGATGATCACTCTTTGGTATCAGTGGGGGAGTGTTGAGGATGATCACTTTTGGTACCAGTGGGGAGGGTTGAGGATGATCACTTTTGGTACCAGTGGGGAGGGTTGAGGATGATCACTCTTTGGTACCAGTGGGGAGGGTTAAGGATGATCACGTTTGGTACCAGTGGGGAGGGTTAAGGATGATCACTTTTGGTACCAGTGGGGAGGGTTAAGGATGATCACTTTTGGTACCAGTGGGGAGGGTTGAGGATGATTATTCTTGAAAGGTTGGAGTATGGTGTTTTCAAAATTTATACATTTACAAAGCTAACTTATAAATAATCCAAAATCACTAATAATGTTATAGGTTGGTGTGCATATTATGTTCTACTCCTATATGAATGGCTTACTGCAAGTATGGGTTATTATATGCAAACTGAATGGCTTACTGCAAGTATGGGTTATTAAATACAAACTGAATGGCTTACTCCAAGTATGGGTTATTACATACAAACTGAATGGCTTACTCCAAGTATGGGTTATTACGTACAAAAAAAGGAAGAAAAAAAAACCTGACAATGATTGCCCATAAAATAATAACTAAATGAATATTTAGACCTTCATCCAATTTGCACAGGTTAAAGATCATAGCCTTGTTTTATGCACAATAAAGATATACACTGTGACTCAATTACTCAGATCACATCAGTTTTCCACCAAAAGCCTTTACAACAAATTTTGGCAGATCACATCAGTTTTCCACCACCAAAAGCTTCCAGTTTTGGCAGATCATAAATTGACGCCAATTTCCAAAGGTCATTTATACTTTTCACTAACTTCAATTTACAAGTAAGCATTGACTTTACAAGCAAGTATGGACCTTACAACAGTTACCGACTTTACAAGTAAGTACTGACTTTACAAGTATTGTTATGTATATGTAATTTAATTATTTGGTTGTTAGTTTTAAATTTTTTTATTCCATTACATGCTATTTATAAGGTAACTTTGTTTACTGGATTTGACATTTTTCCAGAAATTCAGTTCATGTTCTGTTTCACCTGACTGTTATAATAAATGAAACACTGTATCTAGTTTCTGACCTTGATTCAGAAACAGTGGCAGTTCTAGTAAACAACTTTTTTTTCAATTTTTTTTTATTCATTCCCAGAGTAAGAACCATTGATTTCAGTTAAGGCTATACTGGGAATACATGATGTTAGGCATGTAGAAAGCTTCTGTGTTGTTCTAGAAGGGTGACCATGTGACCCTCATACGGGAATCTGTTTTGCATTTTAGTTAGTCTTATAACTCATGTCATAAGAAGAAATAGCCAGTTCAGGCTCTAATCATTGACACTTAAAGGTGTTTTGTTGTGACCAGTTTGAGTTGAAATTCTATTTTATGGAATTAGTGATTCTTTTCCCTGGAAATATAAATATAAGTGCTCAGACAGAATTCTTGGACAAAGACATTCATTGAAATTTATTCGGAATTCCAAACTGGAATATTATTTTCTGTGATTCAACAAGGAACTGTTGACACAACAACATTTTGAAGGTTGCAACAGATGTCATCCCCTCCATTATGAATTTCATCGGGACTCAAACTCAGATTCATTTAGGGCTTTTTAATAATAGGACTTCTATTTTTTAATTCTTGGATTAATTTTGGATTTGATTCGTAAAACCTTAAGTTCTTTTTCTCATTTTTACCTTATTTTTGTAGGGAAATAAATTATTTGTAAAATTTTACAAAGCTTGTTGTCTTCACTCTTTTCTTGTTACTTTTTGTACAAGCCTAGACACATAACAGTACTGACTTTAGAAAGTAAGACTACCTTAAACAAAGTCCTGCAAAATATAATGGGGGGGGGCACGTCTATGGCACCTTGAACTTACATGTAGGAGACCGTACTTTTCTGGTCCCGTACTACATTAGCCACATCATCATATGTCTCTTCTTCAACTTCTTCTACTTTGCCTGAATTTGAACTTTCTTGGGCTGAAATACAAAAAGGTAATTATGTTTGCATCTGATATATACAGAGTTTTTAATATACTCACCAAATTCACAATTTGCAAAAAATATCTCTTTTGGCAAAATTGACATGAATTTGGCAAAACATTATGACAAAATTTCGATAGAAAATAATGCCTTTAAAAATAATCTTTACTATGTTGACAATAAATGACTACAATAATATTACTGTGTTGGCCATCTGAACTAGCTGACTCCAGGAGTTGCCTACTGGGTACTCTAATAAACATATACAACTGCTCTTTTAATTAATGTTAATCCAGGTGTTCAGTGTCTATTTCAGTATGCAATATTGCAGGGCTCATGCTAATTTCTAAGCAATCGCACTGAAAAATCAAGCAAATGCATATAAATATTGTATTGTATTTTCAAACCATGCCTTTATCAATTCATTAAATCTGACCTGTATTCTGACAACTGATCTTTATATTCAAATGGAAGGGAGCAGTTCCACAGTAAAGTTTTAGTTCCAGAACTGACACTGAGTGTTTTGGAGCATTGTCAAAGGACAAAGGTGACTAAAATATTATGGTCCAATAGAGTGAATTACAATAACTTTTGATTTTAGGATTAACAGCTGAACAGCACCCAGTAGAGTGAAATAAAACACAAATATCATTTTTTCTACTCAAAATCAGCACTCATTGACATGTCTATCCATCTGCCTGTCTCTTCTTTCATCTGCTTTCAATGAATGACTGTTGGAAAATAATTGTTGGGTAAAAGAGTCAAATTGTTTTACAACATGTGCTTTTGATACTTCAACTTTATATTTCATATTCATTCCATACATTCAGATGTTAATTTCTCTAATAAATTAAAAGAACTAATTCTTTCTTGGAGTTAGGTGAGCACTTTTTTCTAAACACATACAGTTCAAACGTCTTAGAGTGTTTTCCCAATCCTACTACAGAAAACTAAGATCAGGACATTAAATGTTATAAAATAGAACAATTACTGACCATAAAATTCGTATAATAGAACAATTACTGACTTTTCATTTTGGTTACTGGTAATACCAGTACGAGGATTCAGCAACCCCATCAAAAGTCAATAAAATTGTACAATATTAACCCCATCAAAAGTTATTAACTGTACAATATTAACCCCATCAAACGTCAATAACTGTACAATATTAACCACATGAGCCTAAAATTTTGAAAAACATTAGAATTAAAACAATCCAGAAATATTCCATTAATTGCTATGGTGCAAAACATTTTAATTCTAATCCAATCGAAATAGATAATTTCTATGTAGTTAATTCAGTATTACACAGAGTTTTCAACTAAAATTAGATTTTTAAATACATAATGACTATACTTTATTGAATTTAATTATGACAAATGATGTCAATGGTTTTTATAAAACTGGTCAAGTATGTACAGCATTGCTTATTGATAAGCTCTGTACAGGGTAAGGGGGTGGGGGTGCCTTGAAAAATTGTTAAAGACTGAGTGTACGACTTGCTGCACAATTTGCCAAAATGATGCGAAGGCTGGGCTCATCATTAAAAAAGGATGCAGTAACCTGTGATCCTATTACATCATTTGTTCATGAAACTCCGATACAATTCATCTCTATGAAGTGTCAACACAAAAAAGAACTATCGTTGCAGTTTGTACTGTATAGAGTGTAAAATAATAATAATAAAAATAATAATAATAATAATAATGATAAAGCTTTCTTTAATGAGGGTACCTTAATTAGAACACAAATGTATCTAGTTTTCTTTAAGGCCCACAACTACCGGGTACTTTCTAATAATCTATATGCATGTACATTACAAAAAAAAACCTGTAAAAATGTTCACACTATTAAAACAAAGTAACAGTTAAGTATTATACCCTTACATTACTCTAAAAATATCAACCATCTTTAACATACTGAGAAATAAAACATAATCAGACAAAACTGCCAATTAAGAAAAGGGAATTTCACAAAAAAATAATGACTTCAGATGTTAAATATCTGAGATATTTTTTTAAACATTCAACAGATGTGATTCATCTTTCAAAAGTGGGCAAAGAATTCTACATCCTTGTTCCAGAAGGGATTTAAAACTACATCTCAATGATTCAGTACAGGGTTTTTGAAGTTTCAAGTGGTCATGTGAAGTTGACCATAATACAGAGAACACATAGTCTTTTCATGCATACTGGCATATTTTACAATTTATTCATTTGCAGACAAGTACTGTTCTTCAAACAATAATTGTTATTTATCTGAAACCATTTCAATTCATGGAAAAATAATACCTGACCATGTCAAAAGAAACATGCAGAATTAAGCTAGCTACTCTCTTGTGTATCTTATAATTATTTCCAGCTCTTACGGCAGATTCCCAATATTGTCAAAAATAGGTAATCTATCAAAATGTAGAAATTGTTGTACAATATTCTAATTTGTAAGTATTTTTGTTTATTTTACTCAGCAAGATTATTGTATTTGTAAGATATACATATAAAATCAAAATCTTAGTCCCATTTCAACCTACTTTAAATTATCACTCCCAATTTTCACCTTTAATGTTTTCACTCAGTTAATAATAATAATAATAATAATAATAATAATAATTATAATAATGACTTTATTTAAAAAGAGTAATGCAATTAGCTAAGAACTAATCTACCTTGAGGCCCTCATACAAAGGAATTTATTTATTTTAGTTGCATCTTTGAAGCCACTGGATATATTGGGTTTGGAAGAAGGAAATAGAGTGGGCACTTGTAATTTCAACTAGAATACTTATCCAGAGCAAAGTTCCAGAGTATTGGAAACCTTTTTTTGAATAATTCCTTATTTGGTTTGGGAATTTTATACTGTTTGGTAGACATGGATCGCAGGTGGGTAGTATTACCAGGTAGCCTATACTGGAATAGTGATTGTATATATTCAGGAGCACTATTATTGGATATCCTGTACATTAATTTGGCTTTTCTCAAACAGATTCAGTCTTTAATAGGTAATATTTTTAACTTGCCAGCTAAATTTTCCTTGCTATCTTTTTGTATTGATATTAGCCCAAATGCTCTTTTTTGAAGATGTGCCAGCTTTGCTAAGTTTTCATCATTTGAATTACGCCATACTGTATTACAGTAGTCTAATTAGGGTTGTATGTAACTGTTATAAAATAGTTTTCTGTGCCTTTCAGGAAGAAAATGTCTTATCACACTGAGAAGCCATAAACTTGAACTCATGTTTTTACTGATATGTTTGATATTTTCAGTCCATGATAAGTTATTATCTACCAAAACATCAGTAGTCTATCATGACAGACGTTTTGCAAATTTTTATCCTTCCATGTCAGACATAGTTCATCACTATCAAGATCTGTTCTTTTCTTGCCTGTGTTGAGATAAGTAATATTTTAGTTTTATCAGTATTTACCACCATGCCATTTCATGTGCACCAGTTGTCCAGTTTGCTTAGCGCATCCTGTAAAGAAATTTCGAGTTCATGCTTTGTATTTTGGATGTTTGACAATGTTGTGTCATCTGCAAAGAGATCTGTAAATGATATTGAGTCCCTTAGTAAAAGTGGTATGTCATTAATAAATAAAATAAATACTAATGGACCTAGAATTGAGCCTAGTAGTACTCCATACCCAACTGTTCCAGGTTCAAACAGAACATTATTTATGTTGTGCTCTCTCTCTTAAGTATGAAGTAAACCATCTAACTGTGTTTTCATCACAATGGTAGATTTTCAGTTTCTTCAAAAGGATTTCATGATCCACCATGTCAAAAGCTTTCCTGAAATCTACAAATACAGATCCTATTATTCTGCCTTGGTCAAGCGCTTCAAGCCATTTATCAGTTAGGGTGATCAAGGCAGTCTCACATGAATGTATCTGTCTAAAGCCTGATTGGTTAGGGTGTAACGGCAAATGTTTGGTTAAATATGACAAGAATGAGTCATGGACATGTTTTCAATCAATTTTGACACGTTTGGTAGTATTGAGATTGGCCAGTAGTTATCAGCATCATCCTTAGAACCAGATCTGTGAATAGGAGTTACTTTTGCAGTTTTCCATATTTTGGGGACAGATCAGGTTGCAATACTTAAACTAATGTTATGCTATCTTAAATAGCAGAGGTAAAAGATTTAATGAGTCATGGACCAATCTGATCAAATCCTGTAGCTTTCTTGGTATCAAGTTCACTGAGACATTTTTAGCAAGTTTTCTATATTGGTGGGATAGAGAAACATACCTCCTTAGAGATTTTGCTGTTGCAGAACTTTTTCAGTTCATTAAAGTTGTTTTCTATCACTGGTTCTTTTAACTTTGTTTTAATGTTACATTAATACATTGATTGACAGAGTCTTTGTTTGTGTCCAAATTTATGGCATCTGAAGCACTCAATCTGTTTGCCATGATGGCATACCTGTGTCACATGCCCAGTTTCTCCACAGTAGAGACAGTACTCTTCATTATAGTGCCTGAAAATGGGGGTATGCTTGTTAATATTTCTCAGTAGTTGAGAGGTTCTTTTTCTACTTAAAGGAATTTTGTCTCTGTGGTAGAGGCTTAGGTTGACATCCTGGTTCTGAAGAAAGAAAGATGTGTATTGTGGAATGTACTGTAGGTTGAAATCTTCACATAAATTTGAGACTTTATTGTAAACTTTACAAGTTTCAAATAAGTGGAATCCTACTTATATTAAGCTGTTACCATACCTTTTGTCTTGGTTTTATTGTGAAAGCTGTTTTATTTGTTTTGAACACTTTTCAATATTTCTAATATTGGCAACTAGCAGAGCTTCTACAATGTTATGTATATTTATTTTGTATGCTTAACTTTTGTCCATCATTGTAATTTAGATAATGTAAACAGAACGTTTACATAGCTTACTTTTGTCCATGATTTTAAGTTGTAAACATGTTTACACAGCAAGAGTTCAAGGTCAGTCTTGTTTACAGTTAGACTAGGTTTTATCCATTGGAAATCTTCACATTTGTATTATATTATAGGTCAAGTGAAAATGTATATAAATAGGAATTTGATAAACAAATAATTCATACCTCTTGTATATCTGTCTGTGGGAATCCATTATCAGAGCTTACAGCTGTATCGGATATAATTCAAGAAGAATTACTTATAAACAAATATTCAATGGAATTACAATGTGCTCAATGACTTCAGATTAACACACTACTTTGGGATTATTCTGAACTCATTCAAAAACATTCTGGATTGCATCATTGTATTATATCAGGTCATTCACAACTATAGGAATTAATTTGGAACATTCTATATTTTCGGAACATTCTATATATTTTGGACACTTGTGATAGAACATTTAGGATTATTTGAGATTTAATTCATAATACTGTGTCTTTTGAATTTTCACTCTGTATGAAAAGAAATAACTTGCTGACTTTAAGTTATTGGTTTCACTTTGTTTTTTTATCTTACACATTTTAAGACTGTTACATATATGTAATTAAATTGCTTGTGTGTTACTTTTAAATTCTCTTTTATTTTATTCTTATTTCATTACATGTTATTGTAATGATGATTTTATTCACTGGATTTGACATTTTTTTTGGAAAATTCAGTTTTCTGTTTTGACCTGATAAAAGCAGTACATTGCTACATTTTATTTTTAGCTGACCTTAGTTCAGAGACCAGTAAACACAGAGTGAAAATGATTGGTCATTATCAAGGTCATGTTCTGCTTGCGTGATAGCTCTACTTTGTAAACAACTTTTTTTTTTAATCTTATAGTAAGATTTGTTAAGTTTTTCCATGGCATACGTGTCTATCGGCTGCGTGCTCTTACTGCATTGTTCCAACTGGGTGACCACGTGGGCCATCATGTGATCTAAGATTGCGGGTTAAAACAGACATTTTCTAGTGGATTTGATCAGTCATAAAATATACCTTCAGGCCAAAAGGTATTCCTGTTGTTGCCATTTGATTTGAGTTTTTTATTTGAAATTCTTGGACAAAGACATTTACTAAATTATTCGGAATTCAAAAGCCGGAATTATATTCTTGGTGACTCAACAAGGACCTGTTGACACATCAGCACAAACTGGTTATAGAGGACGTCATTGCCTTCCATATTGGAACTTCATCGAGATTTGAACTTGGATTCAATTAGAACTGTTTAGTGATAGGACTTATATTTTTGAATTCTAGGATTAATTTTTGGATTATATTCACAAACCATAAGTCCTATTTCCTATTTTTACCTTGTCTTCTAGGGAAATAAATTATTTTGTTAAATGTACAAAGCTTGTTGATTTCTCTCTTTTCTTTTGTTACTTTTGTATGAGCCTACACATAACAAAGATCTAGAGTTGTCATAGAAGTTGGGGGCTCATCCAGGAACTGAATGTTTTTAAAACATTTCAGAAATATTAAAAATTGTCTTTAAAATTTAAATTGACTTTGTTTCAGAGTTTTCAATATACCTTGGAAAGATTTTAATTACACGCATTTAGAAATCTTTAGTGAAACCAGAACACATTTACAATGTCATCTAATGTTGAGAACTTTTGTTTCAAATCCTATCAAGAAGAAGTTAAAGTCTATGAAAAAGTACGAGTTGCTTGAGCTTGCCAGACACTCTTATTTTTCTGAAGTGAAAAAATCTTAAACAAAGAAAGAAATAAAAAAAAATTTGATTCAGTTTTTGGTGAGAAAGGACACTAAAACTAATTACTTTTCTCTTGTCAGTATAATTTGTGTAAGATAATTATCAATTTCTTCCCAAATCATGTCTGGAAAATCATTATCTTTATCATCATGATTTACTGAATGCCCAGCAAGTACCGTAGACAGGTAGGTAAACTTGGCAGCAATATATCACTGCTTGCAAATAAAGAACACTTACTTGCCTAATAATGTTCAATGTTGTTTTACAAATAAATTCTGTTTGCATTTCTTGCATTTGCATTTGTTTTTGTTTGTAGAACTATGAGTGTCTATTCATTGAGTGTGTACCACTGTTGATGGTAAGTCTCACTAAAAACTATGTCTATGAATCTTATCAGTTCTAATATCAACAGTTTCATAACAGAAAGATTGTCTTGACAGCAGAATGTATCACCAATCAGTTCTAATATCAACAGTTTCAAAACAGAAAGATTGTCTTGACAGCAGAATGTATCACCAATCAGTTCTAATATCAACAGTTTCATAACAGAAAGATTGTCTTGACAGCAGAATGTATCACCAATCAGTTCTAATATCAACAGTTTCATAACAGAAAGATTGTCTTGACAGCAGAATGTATCACCAATCAGTTCTAATATCAACAGTTTCATAACAGAAAGATTGTCTTGACAGCAGAATGTATCACCAATCAGTTCTAATATCAACAGTTTCATAACAGAAAGATTGTCTTGACAGCAGAATGTATCACCAATCAGTTCTAATATCAACAGTTTCATAACAAAAAGATTGTCTTGACAGCAGAATGTATCACCAATCAGTTCTAATATCAACAGTTTCATAACAAAAAGATTGTCTTGACAGCAGAATGTATCACCAAGATAATATACATAGTATCTTCTTCTACAGTTCTGAAAAATATTCCCATATTTTCTTTCAAAAAATGCCTGAACTGATCTCAATCCTCTAACTTCATAAAAAGGTGATCACTCTGTAAATATGCTACAAGGCCAATTCATCTATATTGATTCAGGAATTTAACTATGGAATTCCACTGTCTACACTTGGCTCATTTAATTGTGGAATTCCACTATGTATACTTGGATCATTTAATTGTGGAATTCCACTATCTACACTTGGCTCATTTAATTGTGGAATTCTACTCTCTACACTTGGATCATTTAATTTTGGAATCCCAATATCTGCACTTGGATCATATAATCATAGACACTATCTACACTTGGATCATTTAATTGTGGAATTCCACTCTCTACACTTCGATCATTAAATTGTGGAATTCAACTATCTACACTTGATCATTTACTTGTGGAATTCAACTCTCTACACTTGGATCATTTATTGTGGAATCCCAATATCTGCACCTGGATTATTTAACTGAAGACACTATCTACACTTGGTTCATTTAATTGTGGAATTCCACTACTTACACTTGGATCATTTAATTGTGGAATTCCACTATTTACACTTGGATCATAGGCATGAAAACCAAACTGACTAAATCCAAAGTTAGGTTACCAAATGGAAATATGTCACTGATTAAAACAGCCTACCATAAGACAGTAAGTCTTCAGACACTATAAATTTACTATTGTCAGTTTACATACTATTACATTAAAATTGTCAAACATCACAAGTAATTATATTTTTGACTGGAAAATTTAAATACCTAACTCATTATCATGTGGTAAAACAGTATTAAAACACAAAAATCAGTATTTTGTTATTTGTTTACATTTATGTTGACTCTGTTTGCATCACGGTGTCACTGCATGCACACTAAGAACATCTCTTGGTTTTGAATCGTAGGCACTAATGCACTAAACTTCAATAACATCTCATAAATGTGATAGTCATCTCAGAAAAAATACTACAAAATTAAGGCAATCTTGCCAATTTTGTCCAAACACTGTTATATCTGTAAGTGTTTTGATACCGAAAATGTTATATATTTGCTTGCATCTAAGCCTTGGAACACACAAAAAAAAAATATTTTTTCCTGTCCCAAAACTCAGAGTCATTACAGGAGTCTTGTGAAACTAGCATGTCAGAAATCTGGACTGCCTTATCAGAAATAGAAATGGGTCTGGTTTCCTGGGTCCATCCCTAAGCCATTCTTATATGCTGTGATTGCTTTTGCTTGTTTGAATTTATCTCGAAGAAAAAACCCACCAGAATAAATATAATCTCTTATCAACTGAGATACTACAGGTGTAGCCATTTCTTTGATTTCTGGACCCATTTCAAAAAACCTTGCTAATTAATGTACACCATGTAGCCAAGTCTCCATTGTAGTCTAATTGGATAGGCACATGATGTTTCAGAAAGGGACTAAATTCTGTTAAATACTCCATAATGCATTTGAGCACTCTCAATACCCTGAATGTATATACTAATCTTTCTAAACTTGACACAAACTATGTTTTGCCATATCTATAGTTTTCCCTGTCTTTAATTCTGTGAACTTATCTCTTTTGTTCTTTTGCTTCTGTCATGTCCCTAGTAATCTAGTCAGGCTGAAGTTCAAGTATAACATGTCTATTTTCACATGGAGTGTGTAATACTTAAAGCCTGTACCATGCCTTGAAACCAGTGGTGACATTCTGAATATTTAACCCAGCATTAAAAGATACTGTAACCAGATCAATCTTCATGAAAACTGCAAAAATCTCTGTATTTTATTTCAGCGTTAGTTAATTTTTAAGTTAGGCAAATATCTAATGATACATGCACACACATTATAGTAAGCACTTTTGCAAACACATGTACACAAACTTACATTTTCTAGTGTATTAAAATATTTATGTATATAAAATCATATTATGAAGAAATGCTTAACTGTTCTGATTTTATTGGAGCGGTCTATGACCTGCATGAAATTAACTATTTGGAAAAAGCACAGTCACTTCTGAGGAGTTCCTTTTTGTTGTTGAAAGGAGTCCCAATTGAAATCCCCATTTATTATTATTATACTAAAATTGTCCCTTTCCTTTGTTTCATAAATATGTACACCAACTGCATTTTTGTACTTCATTTTCAGATAGTTCAATAAAGTATAAAACATTAGACTTAGGGGCCTACAGGCAGGGCATACAGTGCTTATGTTTGGCAGTGGCTTTATTAGCCATTTTTGTGGGGAAAAAAATTAGCAAAAAAAATTAAATTTATTTTTAAGTGTCTATCTGGACCAAAATCCAATATACACTATACCTACTATAATCTATATCATAAAATCCAATATACACTATACCTACTATAATCTGTATCATAAAATCCAATATACACTATACCTACTATAATCTATATCATACCTACTATAATCTGTATCATACCAACTATAATCTGTATCATAAATTCCATCTTGACACTATACCTACTATAATCTGTATCATAAAATCCAATATACACTATACCTACTATACCTACTATAATCTATATCATAAAATTCAATATACACTATACCTACTATAATGTATATCATAAATTCCATCTTGACACTATACCTTCTATAATCTATATCATAAAATCCAATATACACTATACCTACTATAATCTATATCATAAATTCCATCTTGACACTATACCTACTATAATCTATATCATAAATTCCATCTTGATAAAACCCAACAGATTTTTGTAGTGCAGTGTTATCATAGCATAAATACTGTGAAGGTCAGTGATTCCTTTCAAGTGACCTATAAAAGTGTACTGTGTTATATAATGTGGTATTGTTTTGTACTGAAGTATTTTATATGTAATATTACCAAAACATAATGTAATGGGACAATTAATAGGCCATATACATTGATATGATTACTAAAGTCTACATGATACTCACATGATTTCTCAGCCTGGAAATCCATTTTCAGAGACTCCATGTCAAGCTCTATGTTAAGAGACTCTGGCTTGGCTGGTGCTATTATATCAACTTTTGAGTTAATTGTCGATTGTTCCACCAATAAAAACTTTTTTCCATCAGGCCGTAAGAAAGATTTCCTTGATTGATGTTTTTGTTCTTGATTACGTTGGTTTTGTCTTCTCATTACAACTTGTGCTGCATTATTCTCGTTAATAGGATTTTTAAATTTTGGTGTGAAATGAATTTGGGTTGGTTTATCAGATAATTTGGGTACTGGCTTTAAGATATTTTTTAAATCTAAATTTGCTGCCAATTCATGAACACTGCTAGTCTTCGATGTGGCAGGAACTACTTTTTCTTTTGTTGTCTCTTTTGGTTTGGGTTCCTCTGAACTTTTGACTTTGGACTGTTCTCCTGTGGTTTTATTCATCTCAATTTGGGAATTTAAAGGCGAAACAGCTCTTACTGTAGATTCTGCCTCTGTTTTAGGAATCACAAGTGTGTTTGGTTTGGGGCTTGTTGGTGATGTTGTCCCATAATTTTTGTTAGCATCTGTTTTAAATGCATCTGGAATTATCAGGTTACTCTTTCTTTTTTCATTGGTCATTCCATTTTGTGTCTGGATCCCACCTGGTTTGGCCATTGGAACTGGCTTGGCACCAGGTACTGGTTTTGGAAGCATGACTGGTTTGTTTTCAAACATGCTCTTCAAGTTGTTAACACCAGACAGGGTGCTTGGTTTGGTCTGTTTTTGGACACTGACTGCATCATCATATATCTCTTCATCCTGAAAAATTGAGAATAAAATTAAAAATGAAATCAACAAACCTTGCTTTTATTAGGAGGACAAGGACAACACAGCAGTCAACATATTTACTTTACAACTGTGCAGTCCTGGGTTTGATCTCCTGTTCTGACATGTGGAGGGTTTAATAATTTGTTGCACCTTGGATGAACTGTCAGGGTGGTATTATGTTATGTACCACTCTCTGCTGTCGGGATGATATTTTATGTACCACTCTCCACTGTCAGTGTGATATTTTATGTACCACTCTGCTATCAGGATGATATTTTATGTACCACTCTCCAATGTCAGGGTGATATTTTGTGTGCACTGTCAGGTGATATTTTATGTACCACTCTCCACTGTCAGGGTAATATTTTATGTACCACTCTCCACTGTCAGGTTGATATTTTATGTGCACTGTCAGGGTGATATCTTATGTACCACTCTCCACTGTCAGGGTTATATTTTATGTACCACTCTCCATTGTCAGGGTGATATTTTATGTGCACTGTCAAGGTTATATTTTATGTACCACTCTCCACTGAATTATCAAGACTGGGGATTGATCAATGAGACACTGGCAGTTTAGGGTGGGAGAATGCCCTTTAAATAGCATGATTATATTTGGTCAGTCATCTGAGACACAAGACTGTCATACTCTAGCAACAGTTTCCTATGTTATGTATATTAATTTGCATTGTTTGTTTGTTAGGTTTTTAAAATTTATTTTTCATAATATGATATGGATAATTGTAATTTGGCCTTGACCTTGTCAAAAATCAAGTTTGTTTTTTACCAGACCTGAATCATTGACTTAGGTTTTATAAACATGTTTATCTCAATCTTAATCTAAAACTTTGAAAATTCTCCATGAAATGCCGGGTCTACCTGATGTTTACTACATTTTATATTATAATTTTAGAAACAAAATTCTACATATAGCTAAGATTTTATCTTGTAAACATCTGGAACCTTCCAAAATGAAATTTTCCATTAGGTAATAGTTTTTTTTAGAAAATGTTAATTGTGACCTGAGGTCAAGTAGAGGTCTATATAATCTTGCTAAACATTATTTATTTGTGCTATAAGATCTTGAGGGAGAATCACAGTTATATCCATTATTTCATCTGGGCTGGAATTTATTTATTGAAATTATATTCAATGGAAATACAAAGTGCTCATCAAAAATAACACTCTTGGAAATAGAGACTTGAATTTATAGTGAAATTTCAAATAAGTATTTATTCTTGGATTACATTATTGTGTTATGTATATGTAATTTAATTATTTATTTGTTAGTTTTAAATTTTTTTATTTTAATCCATTACATATTATTGTAATGATAACTTTGTCTACTGGATTTGATTTTTTTTTTAGAAATTCAGTTCAGTTCTGTTTGACCTGATAAACAACCAGTAGTAGAAACATTGTATCTAGTTGCTGACCTTGATTCAGAAGTAGTAAGGCTTTTGGTAAACAATATTTTTTTAAATTTTGTTTTCCCAGAGTAAGAACCATTGATTTCAGTTAAGGCTATACTGAATATGTGAAGTTAGGCATGTAACAGATTTCTACATTGTTCCACATGACCCTCATACAGGAATCTGTTTTGCATCTTAACTTACTGTATAACCCTTTTCTTCATAAGTAGCCATTTGGGCTTTAAATCTTTGACACTTAAAGGTGTTTTGTTGTGACCAGTTTGAGTTGAAATTTTATTTTTTGGAATTAGTGATTCTTTCCCTGGAGAAATATATATAAGTGCTCCTTACAAAATTCTTGGACAAAGATATTCCCTGAAAATTATTCAGAATTCCAAACTGGAATATTATTTTCTATGATTCAACAAAAAACTGTTGACACATCAGTACAAAGACGACTATCGAAGACGTCATCGCCTTCCATCTTGAATTTCATCGGGATTTGAACTGTGATTCATTTAGGACTTTTCACTGATAGGACTTCTATTTTTTAATTCTTGGATTAAGTTTGGATTTGATTTGTAAACCATAAGTCCTTTTTCTCATTTTTACCTTGTTTTTCTAGGGAAATAAATTATTTGTTAAATTTTACAAAGCTTGTTGTCTTCACTCTTTTCTTGTTACTTTTGTATGAGCCTAGACATGTAACAATTGCAATTCAACAAAAGACTGTTGACACAACACCACGACATGGGCCACCACAGGCACATCAACACCTCCAGTATTGGACTATTTGTTTTGGATTAACACTAATGTTTATTCAAAATTTTAATCTTTAGAACTTGTGTCAGTAATTCTATGATTATTTGGGATTTAAATTGCAATACCATAGGTTCTTTTTACATTTTTCACTTTGTATTCAAGGGAATTAAATTACTGGTGAAATTTTACAAATTTTTTGGTTTTCACTCTTTTCTATTACTTTTCTTAAGCCCAAAGAGTCATAACAACTAGTATGACACAACTCAAACTAATGTACATGAAGAACACATGTCTTGGCACTCCGCTGTTTGTCCCACCTACCCCTTTGCCAATTTATTTGGTCTTAAAGCCGAGTCCCAGAGGGTTAAGAATGGACGTAGGGGCCAAATCTACCTGCATATCTTATTCATCTCTTCATACTCTGGAAAAGGGAAGTTTATATATGTGGTACTATGAGTGTGTTTCAAATTTATGACCCAACGGATAAGTTCATGTGGGTAGGAAAGAACACCAGGGTCAATGTCAGTTGCATGAATACATTTTCTGTGGTTATAGGGTGGGGAACACAATGGTTTCCACATCATTACCTTTATGCTTAAAGTCCCTGTGAGTTAAAATGAACCCTGGGGTCTATGTCAGTTGCATGAATAAATTTGACTTTGCCCAATAAGTGTTAAAATGATTACAAGTGATGATTTCAGCAGTTTCTATGTTATGACTCAGGCAGCTGAATCCTTTGGGGTAAGAACAGATCCATGGGTCAATTTCATTTGTATCTTGAAATACCGCTCCGGTGGCCTAGTGGTTAGAGCGTCCGCCTCGGATGTGGGAGGTCGTGGGTTCGATCCCCGGCCGAGTCATACCAAAGACTTACAAAAATGGTACTAACAGCTGCCTCGCTTGGCGCTCAGCATTAAGAGGTTAGTGTTAGGACTGGTCGGCCTGGTGTCAGGATAATGTGACTGGGTGGGACACCATGCTACATGTCTGCGGCATGATGCCCCAGTGCTAGACATCACTATAAACTGCCTCACTGC